>JXSR01S019142.1:6134-16192 GCA_000969725.1 Ophiothrix spiculata | reverse complement strand
ACGAAAAAAAGAGCAATTCTAAAACTTTTTTTGTTACGGTTTGTGTGTGAGCCGCTGTGTGCGGCGAAATCGTTCAACAGAATTTGTGGCATCACTGAACTGCCTACTTGTATTGATAATTTCTAATTGAATTTTCCAAGGCAAAAAGAAATATCTAGCGCATAATCTGAAGCACTCTTAAACTACGTTTCATTGCATGAAGTATGTTTAATTGAAAATTCATAGAATGAAGTTATTATAAATATATAAATAACTCGCATCATGTAATAATTGATTGATTGAACAGTTAATGTACAAGAATTGATGCATACACATTCTGAGAAGTTGATATCAGCAATTTTTTAATGTTATATTCAGAAATGTAAAACATTACTTAGGGAATCAATCATGCATGTTATAGATAAATTTATCGCAAATAAACAATAATGCAACCGTATGAGGGGTGCTCTGGCAAAATGAATGGAAAGTCACAATTTTCAAAAATGAGTTAATGACATATTTTAATTCTTTGTATTCTCAACTTTTGAATGATATATAATATGTGATACTTTCTGTCTCCTATCTTCATTCAGGGATTAAAATATAAGGCAGTCCATTCAAAATCTGGAATTAAAAATTGTCACAAATTGATTTTAATGTTACTGATTACTATAGTGTAAGATAGCAAAATGTGATTAATTAACCATGAATAATTGCACTTCCCGGCATAATTGACCTTCAAAACTCAAGTTATAGTTTTACCTCTTACTCTCTAAATGTAAACGAGTGAAAATTTCACTCCCCAAAAGAGTGAAATTCTTATAAACCACTCAGAAAGGAGTGGTTTTGTATGTTAAACAGCAAATTTCCACTCATAAAGAGTGAAAATCACTCTAAAAAGAGTGAATTTCCACTAAGGAGTTAAACGAAGGACAATTCTTTTTCGAGTTGTCCTTCGTTTAACTCCTCAAACAAGTGGAAATTCACTCTTTTTAGAGTAATTTTCACTCTTTATGAGTGGAAATTTGCTGTTTAACATACAAAACCACTCCTTTCTGAGTGGTTTATAAGAGTTTCACTCTTTTTCGGGAGTGAAATTTTCACTCGTTTACATTTAGAGTGTATGTATATATGCTATTTATGTCAAAAAATGAAATTTGATTTATTCATCATATTTTAGCAGTCATTTATTCAAAATCTTCAATCGCGACTTTCCGCTGCTTTTCCAGAGCACCACTCATATGTTTGTGTATTTTCATCACATAAAGGCAAAAGCGCAATTCACTGTCGAAGTAGCATCACAATCCAATTCATTAACTGGACAACCATTCAACACGCGGCTTTAAATCTTCTGTAGTAACTGTAGTCATGTTGACAATAACCTAAGGTCAGATTGTCTCCCACAGTAAGATTACTTAACCAGCAAAGTTTGTTACTTAGTCTTCTCTGGTAAAGACTATGCAATCCATTGTAGGCTGTGTGTATAGTGTGGACGGTTGATGGGGTAACCAAGGCCCGTATTCACAAAAGTTTCCAAGAATAACTTTATTCCTAGATTTCTCATTCTTAGATTAGAGATAGTCCACAGTCCTGAACTAAGTTGAATTTTACAAAGCCTGGAATAACTAATTCGTGGAATAACTTTGTTACTTAAAGTCAAAACCCTAAGCGCTATGCATTTTTTTTTAAGTAAAAAAGGGCTACGCGGATGCAGAATTACCCCCGTTTATTTATCTTTTTTTCCCAGTAGTAGGAAAAAAACTGAAAATCTCTCAGAAACCTTTAAAAAAAAAGAAGAAATGCACTTAATTTTGATTTTTAAAAGCTATGCGCGCGGGAAGCTGAGACAGCCTTTTTTTTTTTCTTTGGCTTTATCGTTTATCAAAACAAAGATGGAAAGTGTTTTTTTTTTGCTCAGCGATCTGGAAAGACTTGCTTGAGAAAGGTACCATGTGAAAGTATGTAAGTAAACTCCCCGGGATCCGAATATATTATTGCACCTCTTATCTTCTTAACCTATATTTTAGTGAGATCTTTGTCTTTGGTTTTCATAAAACAGAACACTCCTTGAGAAAAATGAAAATGAAATAATGGTAGGTAATTCAGCTAAATCCTACTTTTTCAATGGCCCGTATCTCGGAATTTACTATGCCGACCTTAAGGTACCTTTCGATATGACAGGTCACATCATATCATTGTACCTCTTTTCTCCTTAACCTATATTTTAGTGAGCTCTTTGTCTTTGGTTTTCATAAAACAGAACACTCCTTGAGAAAAATGAAAATGTAATAATGGTAGGTAATTCAGCTAAATCCTACTTTTTCAATGGCCCGTATCTCGGAATTTACTATGCCAACCTTAAGGTACCTTTAGATATGACGGGTCACATATTATTTACCTCATATCTTCTTAACCTATTTTAGTGAGATCTTTGCTTTGGTTTTCATAAAACAGAACACTCCTTGAGAAAAATGAAAATGGAATAATGGTAGGTAATTCAGTTAAATCCTACTTCACTATAAATGAAGTGAAATGGAAGAAACAAAGTACACAAGACATGTCAGCATTACCAGGTAGTCAAATTTAACTTATTACACACATTTCTCATAATTATTATAGATATTATGAGAAGCCTTCCTGGATGGATATCAATCTGCATGCATACTCTTATAGTATATTTGGATGAGGTAACAAATTTGACCTGAATTTGGAAATATTATCAAATCATGAAATTTACACTTTTTGATAAGTTCTTGAAAGTGCTAAAGAGAAAAGAAATATTGAAGTAAAGGAAGAGAAAACTATTTTGGAGTCCATTATAATCACTGATATATACTATGTGGACAAATTTAATTGCATTGGGATCATCCACTTAAAGGTGCATGATCTGATTTTGAAAATGTTTAGTTTGACGTGGAAAATCAACACCAAAAAGGTTTCATTTTTAAATTTCTGTTGACTCGGTGAAGCCATTTCAATTTTGTATTTGATAAAATGGATTATGTTTCAGGCATAAAATTACATGGGTTATGTAGAACTAGTACCGTTCCCCTGATTTCCACTCCCATGGACCCAGCAACGCGCGCTGCCTAGGCGAGGTGGCCAGCTGCAGGCATGTTGTACACTGGGGGGGTGTTGGACAAGGCACTGAAATCAGGGCTAGGGTTATGAGAAAAAATGACCATTACATTGGTCAGTATTGTCATTACTTGAAATGCAATTAGATTAACCCTAACCCACCTCGGTCCAACAAAATTCCAACAAGCAAAAATCAAAAAATTAGCCCAAGTCCAAATATGTCATAGACAGGAGGTATAATATGGGCACGAAATGGCTGCCATGGCAGGCCATACTTAGTGGCTTGCCATAGGTGGATATTGGATCGGGATGCGAAAGGTGGGGGTTCAATCCCAGGGGAAATGGAAAATTTTTGTTTCACATTTTTTGATAGTTCTTAAGCATTTGGGAGTTAGGGTTATGAAGTAAATGTGTAGTAGACATGCTAGCATAAGCCTAACCTGCCTCAGTTCAACAAAATCCCACAAGCAAAAATCAAGAAATTCTTGAATAATTACACTTCCTAGCATAACTTAGCATAATTGACTTTCAAAAATTTACAGATTTAGTTTAAAGAGTATGTATTAATGCCTTTTATACCAAAAAACAAAACACACAAAAAAATACTTTTTTCCCCTTTAGATGCCATTCATTTAAAATCATCCTTTGCTACTTTCCACTCATTTTTAAAGTTTCATTTCAAGAAAGTCAATTATCAGAACACATCGGTAAATATCTCTTTTCACAAAACATGACACTATTTACAAAGTGTCTGTAACCAAGAACCTCATTAAGCGTCTGGTACTTTTAGCAAGTATGAAAGTACAAAGAAATGTTAGACATGATATATTAAGCTTATGGTACTTTTAGCAAGCATGAGACATGATATATTTTGCTCTTCACTGTGCTTTGATTAGCACCTCAGACTAATGAAATTCAAATTTGCCTAACATAAGATGATATCAGATCTTTTTCATTTCTTTTATGTTTAACAACTTGTTCCCAAGTAGCACACTTGAATGAGATACTTTTGAGTATAACATGATTGGCTATTATTACTAGGTAGACAGTTGATAAGTAACTTTGAGTTGAGTGAGCTGTTGACAAGCATGACTTGAAATATACTCGCAAGTTGCAAGACTTCCGTTCCAGGGAGGGAGCACTCTCGATGGCAATTGGTACTCGTGCTTATCATCAGTGTTATCAGCTGAGTATTATGCTGTACACATTTTGCATAAAACATGTAAATACAATAGAAAATAAGTATTGACTTTGTATAACCAGAAATTGCAATTGTATACTTTTAAAAACCTAATCTATAAGAAAAAGTTTATATCTGGTGGCATGTCATTAGGTGGGTATGCTGAAAAGGTGGTATTGTTACATTTTTTCGTGGGTTCTAGAAACTTAATTTGATGTAAATTCACTATTCCTTGGCCTATTGACTTGTTTAATGTCTCATTTGAAAGCTTACACTTTTTACTATTTGTGGCAGTAATTTGGTCTTCATGGGTTACATAATTTAAGAGAGACAATGGTTTGAACTTGGCAGTACAAGGGTGGTGGTGCCTAAGGATGCGGTGCCTACGGATGCCGTAGATACCCAAATTGAGACAATTCGCCATTTTGGAAGGTTTGACACTGCTGGAACATTCACAAATGGATTCTGTAACCTCAAATACATACAGATAGTCACCAACATGGCTAAAAAATGGTATATAATTACAGTAATTGGTAAATTTATCATTTTTAGACCTTCCTCAGACCCCCTCCCCCCTCGATCAGTTTTTTGGGCAGCACCTTCTCATTTTTTGTCCAATTTTGACAAATTTGGTGTCAAAATGTTCAGGGGATCAAGCTGCATCAAATAAGAATTAGGACAGAATGATTTGAAACATCACCATTTTCTCCCCTTGTATAGCCCGCCTCTAATTAATTGAAGGTCATCAACACCAAGACCCTAAGGGGTCTGTTTCAAGTTTAATGCATCAAAGTAACTATTAAAGTGTTTAGAACATATCCTGAAAAAATGAACTGTTTACCATTAATTATTCCAATTTATGACTTGCTTTAGTAAAAACAGGCAATTTTAAGAAAAACACGTTTGAAAATTACAGTTTGCATTGCCGTCTATGGAGTAATTAACCATTAATTAGCTCATTATGCCAAAACAAAAGTGATATTTGGCTAAAAAGTTACTTGAATTGAAAGAGATCAATAATATTAACATCATATCAAACAATTGTTTTTTTTTTGAACATTTTGACCATGTAACACATTTTTGACCCACCTCATGAAATGCCATCACCTATCTTTCACCATTTGGGGTGCGATTTACATTGTCTTACACCGTTTAGGGTCGCAATTTGCTGTCAACAGTCACACCATTAATTTTAGGATCAAATTTTGAGGTGTTGTGACGAACTTGGGAACCTCTTAAGTGTGCAAGCGTTCCCTACAGACCGGGCTGGGATAGTTAGTAATTCTTAAGTTTCATAGCCTGTGCCTTGGATAGTACAGAACTCTTACAAGTAACAAGACATAAACCTCTTTCAAGTTACAAGTTACAAGACCTGGGCCTCGGATAGTACAAAACTCTTAATTTAAAAATTACTAAAAATTGCAAGACATGAGCATGAAATAGAACATAACCTTAACAAGTTGGAACACCTAAACCTGGAATTGTACAGAATTCTACAAGTTACAAGACCTGAACATGTGAAAGTTTCAAACTGATATTAATATGTTGGATGCTACAATGAAAGGACAGAAAGCAACGAATGAGGATTTTGAGGTAAATATCCTCTATAAAGTGAAATCATGGGTGAAGGCCATTTTTTATTTGAATGTAAATAAATGCATGCATATTTATTTATCTATAAAAAGATGAGTTTGGTGGTTAATTGATTATATTTTGCTATTGCACACTATAATGATTCAAATTGAATGTAGTTATTATTAAAATTGCCTTGAATTTGGATCTCTACATGGGAATGGATGAAGAAAGTATGACATGATATTAATCATTCAAAAGCTTAGAACATTTATATGTGTAATAACTGTACACATGTGTGAACAAACAAAAAAAAGGAAAAGGGGGACAAGTTTTGGGGACAACATGGAAAGGACTGACTAAAAGACTGATTTTCAATAAAAACAGGTATTCTTCCAAAATTGAAGATGATAATCAATTACATACTTTTAGAGAATACCCAGGATCAGCTTGCAAAACAAAAATATTCATTTTGAAATTTCTGATCAAAATGTTCTCAATATCTGGTATTTTACAGTTATTACCAAACACATCAGTGTAGGTCATCTGCAGGTAAACTTTTAAATTGTGTCCAATGCACCTTTAAAGTTAGCTATATCTGCTATTTTTTTCTTGATTAAAATACATTTTTAAGAATTAAAGAAGCGTAGAATTTAAAGTGGAATCTGGGATAGTCTCATTAATTTAAGTCTTTTACATTTTCCATATCTTTCTGAAATACCCTGTAAGTCGGCTGATGCTATTGCTCGGAAGAAAACAAAACACTTCTGAAGATAATCTTTCTTGATATGTAACATGACATTTGCAAACATGACAATATTTTGCAATTCAAAGCATATCAGTCTACCACTTCACCTCTTCACCTACATCTAGTCAAGTGCTTCGAAAATTTAGACGAGTTGATATTCCATAATTTGTTTGTGTAAAACACACTCTTCATAAAATTGCTTCGCTGACAGTGATGTGCAAGTCAAGTAGCTTATATAAATATGCAATTTTTTGTTAGTGTTTAGAAAAATTAAGACATATGAGATATAAAGATAATGTTGAGTTGAATATTAAAATATGGTACTAAATTTTATCATTCACCAGTTTGCTTTACATTACAAAGTCAAAAAAGAAATCACCTTACTATATTCTGTTTAAAACCCTTTCAAGCACATAATTATAAAGTTCTCTATACTGATCCAGTAGTACACTTACTTGATGTGGACTTTCAGCAACCACTGTTACCTTTCTCAACACTTTGATGTAACTGCCAATCTTGACTTGATGCTTGTTGATAGTCGCCTAGCAACGGTGTTGCCAGATTTCACATCAAATTTCTTGTTGGCCATCAGTTTATCAAAAATATGCAAAAAAATAGTACTGCCCCTCGTCTCTGTTCATGGTGGTACCTGTCCTCTTCCTTATTTTCCTTCTTGAATCATGTTATAGGCTGGGGAGAGGCTAAGGTAATTGGCACAGAAATGGACAGATATAAACGTTGGATTAAGGGGGGAAAGCACATCACTCATTGTTGCATTTTTGCAAATTTATTTTGTACCATAACTTTTGAACAAAGTGCTTAAAGTTAATAAAAGTATACATTTCCAGAAAGGAATTTTCACAAGGAACATGATGGTGATGTTGATTTTTAACCAAAAATCACATTTTTTGAATAAATCACGAAAAACACATTTTGTTTCCATTTGGGTTTCCAACCAAGCTAAAAATAACATTTTTTGATAAAATGGCATAGGAATGGGTATTTTAATTTTAAACACCCACTCGCATGTTGCGTCTTTTTTACTTTTTTGGATTTTGGCCAATTTTTTGATTTTCATCCCAAATAAGGTCAAAAAATGGCCAAAAATTGAAAAAAGTGAATTTTTGACCTTATTTGGCATGAAAATCAAAAAATTGGCCAAAATCCAAAAAAGTAAAAAAGACGCAACATGCGAGTGAGTGTTTAGAATTAAAATACCCATTCCTAGGTCATTTTTTAAAAAAATGTTATTTTTAGCTTGGTTGGAAACCCAAATGGCCAAAAATGTGTTTTTCGTGATTTTCTCAAAAAATGTGATTTTTGGTTAAAAATCAACATCACCATCATGTTCCTTGTGAAAATTCCTTTCTGGAAATGTATACCTTTATTAACTTTAAGCACTTTGTTCAAAAGTTATGGTACAAAATAAATTTGCAAAAATGCAAAAATGAGTGATGTGCTTTCCCCCCTTAAGGAAGCCATAGAAATATTTTTTGCATATTTTTGATGAACTGTTGGTCAACAAGAAATCTGATGTGAAATCTGGCTACATCGTTGCTAGGCAACTATCATCAAGCGTCAAGTCAAGATCTGCAGTTACATCAAAGTGTTGAGAAAGGTAACAGTGGTTGCTGAAACGTCCACATCAAGTAAGTGTACTACTGGATCAGTATCGAGAACTAATCTTTATTATTATGTTTATCTAACAATCCTGATGAACCTCTACAATTACCTTTCAAGCACACATTATGGGTGCTCTAATCAGTTCTTAACATAACCAGACTGAATCTCACAGTATCTTATTGTAGAAAATTTAAAAGTTTTCCAAATATGTCACAAAGCTGAGTTAACTATGATCACAAAATGGCTGCCAGAGCAATAATGGCCCACTGGCTTGCCAGGGTGGGGGTGGGGTGCATTCATATCATATATATTGATGTACATACGTGTGAACATAGGTTTACAAAACACACCCTAACCCTGCCCTAAACAAATTTTAGCTTCCCTTGAAGAAATACTCCTAAACAAGGATTTACGTGCAATTTTACTCTAAATTTTACCCCCTAAAAGTTAGATTTTTTTCTTTAGGTTTTGAAAAACACCCCTTTTTGTTGACATTTTTATGTTTCTGTTATAAAAAAACACCCCTTTTTGTTGACATTTTTATGTTTCTGTTATAAAAAAACACCCCTTTTTGTTGACATTTTTATGTTTCTGTTATAAAAAAACACCCCTTTTTGTTGAAAATTAGCATTTTTAGAACCCTAATCTCGTGAATTGCTTTCATTGTTGGTCAGGGAAAATGACCTCCCTTTTCTGTGTTTTTCTGTTCACGCATGTGTACACCAATACAGCTCAGTAGCCCCCACGTTGGCTTGCCATTCTGAATCTGAAATCAGCCGAGTTCCCTGGTGCAAATTCTAGCAAGCAACCAACTTAAGACATGCACATTTTAGACATTAGATTTTTTTTAAATTAAGAGTGTAAAAATGGTGTTAGGGTTAATGACCAATTGATGAGCATTTTTTCAAAACTAACTTTGGCCAATAGCTGCCAACGTGCCATATTTGGAAAACAAATTCTCCATTTAAGAATGAAGAGATTTATATGTGTCGGTTGAAGACATCAAAATAAAGTTTATACGTTTCTACGACACTCGCCATTTAATATTCCGTAATATTTTCAGAGAAATCTTTCTCCGTCCTCAGCTGTTGTTGGCTGAATGATGACTGAAATGTTGAAGTACAACAAGAACGGTTTTGGATATTAGTTGGAAGGACTTTCTAAAAATGCAATAAAATCAGTAGGTGTTGAGGAAAGTTGACATTCACTTTGGTGATCGTGGCTAATGCCTTTAATGTTAGCCAATCCTTCCTCAATGCAGCTTCTTTCTAGCGTCTCTGCTCAATGTCATAACAGTTGGTATGATGCTTATTAACTGCAAAACAAAATATTATGACAGTTATTATAACAAAGTGTGGTTTATATCCTTTGTGTTGTAATTAGGAAAGCTGGTGGTCATTTTCTTGTTTTACGAATTAATGATTGCTTTCTTATTTTATCAAAGAAAATATATTTGTTTGAATTGGGCACGTTAGCTTTTATAATTATATATCTACCATTTACCAACAAGCCTTAAAATCAGCAAGTTCATTTTGCGCTACAAATGAAAATTAAATCTTTCCTTTCTCAAGTACTCAAAATTTCAGTAGTTACAATAAAATTGTTGTTACGTTATCAGGTTTCTTACACCTGTGCTGAATTAAGGGTTGCCCTCATTGAATCCTTATCTTGGATTTAGTGGACATCCTCCTTAGTCACTTGTGATAGGATGTCACCTTTGTGCTTGTGTAGATTAGTTCAATGATACACAGACATTGGCTGTATTCCATCCTTAAAGGTGCAATTTATGATTTTGATATGACAAAACCTCGCCTCTTTTCTAGCTAAATAAAAAGAAGAGTACAACATAAATATATACTGAAAATTTCACTTGATTCC
>JXSR01S019140.1:22765-34986 GCA_000969725.1 Ophiothrix spiculata | reverse complement strand
ACAATTTTGTGTTAAGCAGTTTTGTCTTTTCATGAAAATTACACAAAATATTTGTATTTTCGGCACACTGCTCTGTTTGAATGGCATTTTTACACATTTTAGGAAATTTGATTGTTCATGTGTTACATCTCTAGTTTAGGCAAAATAGAATTTGATAAAACTATCCGCATGAATTTGACAAGAAAAAAACCTGTTCCAGACAAAATAGAATTTGATTTTTGAATAAATAAAGTGTATTAAGTTAATGATGAAATCCTAGGCTTAAAAGCGTGCTGAAAGAGAGACAGGAATAAATGCATGCCACATTTACCATAACACTTGTTGTCAAAATTCTTTGTACACCATTAACACCAAGAAAACTGTTTGATACACTACAAAAAAAAATGTAAAAACGTAGATTATCTGCCGGAAGTAATTTCTTAACCAAAATGTCAACCTAAACACTGTTACAAAAAGTGAATCATAGGCCATTGGCTGCTATAATAAAACACCCTAATGGTAATACAGACAAATGCCGTAAAATTGTTGATATCTATAATGAAAAATAATGGCCGTGTGATTACTGATTGATTTTCAACAGCTGTCATGGGCGTTGATTTTCCGATGATGTAATGACATGGCCTAAGTTCACTTTTGGTCAAAATTGAGTTATTGGTGCCATAGTGTAGTATTATAGTAGTAGTTTCATGGAACCAAGTCATGTTTCCCTTAAGTTGCTTTCGATGAGTCTACTAGTACACGAAAATCTGTGTTTGTTTCCAAAAGGGACTAAATCCACAACAGTTTGTTTCCAAAAGTGCCTAAATCCATCTTAGAGTGTAAATAAAGCTCTAAATTAAAAAAAAACCAAGTAATAAAGTTTTGATTTCCATAAGGGATGTCACTCTAGTGAGGGGACCTAACCCTAACCTGTAAAGCAGTAAAAACTCAAAAATAAAATAAAACATGACAAGGAATTATCCTTTTGCTGATTTTCAGATGGATTTAGGCACTTTTGGAAATAAACTCTAAATGAAGAGATCATTCCCCAAAAGAACATAAATCAACTTTGGGTAAAAATTTAGTTGTAAGTGCCATAGTGTAGTACTATAGTAGTAGTGTCATGGAACGGAAACATTTTTCCCAGACATTTCTTTCATTTAGCTTACCAGTGCTCAGAAATCTCAGTTTGTTTCCAAAAGGGCCTAAGTCCATACTTTATTTCCAAAAGGGCCTTAATCCACTGCCTAGTGAGAATAAAGCTTTACATAAAAATGAACAACTAAGTTCTGATTTCCTTGAGTGTTGTCAATTTAGTTAGAGGACCAATTCCTAAAATGTAAAGCAGCAAAAACTTGAAATGTAAGTTTGCACAACAAGAAAAAAAAATTGCTGGTTTTCTCAAAAAGTACTCAGATGGATTTAGGTCCTTTTGGAAACAAACTCTTCAAATAATTTTAAAATGTTATTTTATAAGAAAATATAAGTCAACATTGATGGTATTAATAACAACAAAAATCGGTTATCATAAATATTAACAACAATATATTATATAAAATGGCGACATATATACAGTGTCCTAAAAACGCTTTTACCTTCTGCCCACGCTTCACTATTAACACTTCAAAGTTGTTAAAGAATAATATTAAAACGGCTTATCGCCTGATAGAATAACAATCACAATTTTTGATCCGTTGGGATATTTGATAAGTTGTCAAACTTTTTGTTTCTTACAATGCAATTTTCTAATAATATCAATTTGAATTATTATGGAAACATACTATGCTCTTGATTTTTAATTTAAACTCTTGACATATTTTAAAGGTTGCTGTGTAAAACAAAAACACACAATAATAATGACACACCTAGCAATATGAATCATAATTTACGCAAACATACAGTTTGATTGTTTTAAGGCTGCATAAAAAATCAACACAAACATGAAATAAAGTTTTCTTTATGTTTTGGTGCAGCCGAAAATGCAATAATAATTTTTGAAGTTCAAGCATTATATTTCTTTGTTTTCGATTGAATAAAAAAAAAGTACAGGAATAACAGAATTATATTAACAGCGTTGGCATATGACATCAACAATATCTTTTCTCATAACCCATAGATCGTTTTCTTCTAGTAAGCTTTAAAAAATTCATTCAATCATTAGATCGAATTTTCTAAATGAGCTAAACCAAACAAAGTTATTACAAATACACTAACCAAAGAAAACCCGACGTCAGTAAGTAGGTAATATATGACAAATATTCTTCGATGCAACACTGAATAATCGTATTTCATACCATTTGTTGTCATAATGTATGAGTATTCACTTAATTTAAAAGATTCCATTAAGTTTAGAATATTGAAATACATGTACGTGGACACTATTTCGAAAATTTTGGCCCATCATAAAGTCCTAAAACTATTTGGTCCAGAGCCATTGATAATCTAGTAATATTTTATAGTCCAATGTGTCAAGGACCATAAGAAATATTTTAAGTGAAATACACTTCGCGAGCATAAACTAAAGTTTCAGTCTGCCCAAACAGCATATTACGATTATTCATTTGAAGCATGTTTGTCTTAATACAACATTACCTATGACATCTTTCTGAAACAAATGGGAGTTAAATTTAAAAAAAAAATATGGCCAAGGTCTATTATTAAGGGGCCAAAAAACAATATTTTTACTATATGTTATTTGTCTTTCCCAATTTGAATATGTTTTGTCTTGATGTTTAAATCGATGCAATATGCAATATGGTTTATTCACGGTCTGTCGATAAGCATCGCTCGTCGTCGATCAATGCGTAGTCTTCTGGTATGATTAGGTATGATAGCAACGCACCACACAAAATTGTTTTCATAGACCACGCATCGATCGACGTCGAGTGATGCCCATCGGCAGTCTCTGAATTAACCAAAAGTCAGGCCGGTATAGAAAGGACGGATTCATTTGACAAAAGGACGGGCCCTTCTGACTTTTATCATATTCCACATATAACAATGTCAATTTCATGAAAGGTTTTATGGATGTAAACTTTCTTGGTACATTAAAAGCAGATGATAGCAAAGTTTCATTTTAGTATTTCCAACATAAATGCAATTCTCCAGATCTAAAAGTTGAACTCTATTTCCTCAGACGTATGTTAAGTGTTTTCGTAGGGTGCTAAACATCTACATTTTCTCCTTGTATATATGAGTCTGTTCCGTTCAAGACGCGTCAAGTACAGATAAACAGAGGCCTTGGACGATATACTAGGCTTCTTGAAGTAACTTGATATATTTTAAGGTTGAACAACATATGCCACAAAGTACATTATTCATTTGATACATTTATATTGCGTAAAATGTACTACTTTTTCTTTAAAAGGCATGATGTGCCTATATTTGTATATGCACTGTAATAAAAAGTCCAGTAAATTGTAGAGTGAATATTCATCATTACATCAAATATGAAGTTTATTGAATGCGTATTTAAAAAAAACATCACCTCTGCGACCACTGTTTCCCCTTAAATGCATTGTTTATGTCTTTGTGTTAAGCTTGGTAACAATACAGAAAATGGAATACAGAAATACTGAGTACAACAAAACGAAACAAAATAAGCTTTACAATTTTTTAATGATTTATATATTATTTAATCATTCTCTACACATTAAGTTAAGATGACGGAAGATTCCCTTTTCAATCCATGGTGTTCGAACACGCTTCTTAGTTAATGGAAAAGGAGATCAAAACACTTTTAATAATCAGTTAAAATACTTAATCTTAAGAACAGTATCACACAATATAAACAAATTGCTTCAAGCAGTTCTTAAAAAATTGTAACTCTATTGTCAGTTGAAGGTGTCTAAAAAAAATTTTCAAATACGTATCTGTAGTACAACCCGTCAAGTCTCGCTGATATGCTCACGTTTATTAAGACATTTCGTATTATCGTAATATAGAAATCTTAACAACTTGAACATCTTACAATTTTCAAACAATATGAATATAATATAAGACTTTTTCATATCGAAAAAAACAAGATAACTTCAAAATAGTAATGGCCATCATATCATCATCAAAGGAAAGACGCAAAAGGCCTATCAAAATGAGAGAAAAACTAAAGCAAACAAAAACACGAAACACAATTAAATTAAGTTTAAAACACTTATAATGAAATCGTATCAATTACATGAACCTGAAATATCTGACTAGCAAACATCGTTATCGAAATTGCTTTTTTGTTACACATTTTCAGACTCATTAATTGATAAGATCTAATTTGCGAGAGGCGTCGATCTTCTCGTAGTAACTTAGCTCCGGTTGGACTAGAACGCGGGACGATCAATCCAGATTTCATGCAAAATATTATCAGTTTCAATGTTTACTTGCTTGCTTAGGTCGTCTTTTCAAAAAGGATTCCCGTGACAGCTCACACGTGGCTGTCTAGCATACAAAAAAAAAAAAAAAAACGCTTTAAATTTTTTTTAAAGATTTATAATTTATATATAATGATTCAATTATTCTTTACATATTAAATTAATTGTTTTCCAAACGTTAAAATGACGGACTATTCCCTTCGTAATCCCTGGTGTTCGAACACGTTTCAGAGCTAATAGAAAAGGAGATCAAAACGGTTTTAACAAGTAAGGTGTCATTTTTAAGCTTAGACAAATGCTGCAATGATAAAATCAAAATTGATATCATCTGCAAAGTCCCTCTTTTCGGGGTGAGCCATCACATGTGTAAGTTTATTATTGGTTGCAGGTGTCTTAAACCAACGCACTCCAAAATCGGTAGTACAATCCGTCAAGTCATATTATCAGAACACGTTTCAGAAGGAAGTTGAGCCAACATCTTAAAGTAGGGGTAATGTGACAGTTTACGCACTGCGTCATGTCTCGATGATATGCTCACATTTAATAAGAAATTTGATATTACAATGTATTACCGTAATATCAATATCATAACAACTTTAACATGCTACAATTGTTAAACAATAAGAAGTCAAAATTAAGGACGAGATGTAATATAATACTCTTTCATATCGAACAGAACAAAATGACTTTAAAATACGAATGAAGAGATTTATACGTGCTGGTTGAAGAATAATATTTTAAAAATATGCATCAGCACTCTTTGGAATATTTCAGAGAAACCCTTCTCCGTCCTTAGCGAGTGGTATCTAAGTTGTGTCTGACGTTTGATTTCCTGTTCTGTACGTTGGTGGCGTCCTTCATGATGTTGATAACAGGAAATCATAAATATTTGGAAGTTCACGGCCGGTTAAGTTCTTTCTTGATATTATTGCCTCTCTCACTTTCCTTGGTATTAGCTTGTCCTCCCTGCATAAAACTTTAACATTGTTCCCTGGTGTCTAGTTCATGTCTAGTTGCCTTGCTATGTTCAGCAAGGGCCAATTGGTTGGATGCGATTTTGGCGACATGTTCTTTAACCCTTATCATCCTTAACTATTTTTTGTAACACGTCCTCCGAAGGGAGAGGGCCTAATATTCTAAAACGGAACCCCCTATGAACTTGGTTTTGTTATTAATAGATAGGTAGGACCCTCCCCTATCCAACGATACCAAGATCATCAAAATAGACCGAGACGTTACGTACTTATGACGTCATAAAGTACTTCATTCGGTTTGGAAAATCAAGCAAAATAGCATTATTGCAAAATTGGCCACAAAAATCAAAATTTCGCTATAAAAGTTCTAAATAACGGATTTTCGTCCGGTTTTTGCTAATTGTGAAGGAAAATGATGATTCTAACATGTCTTGTAAGTTTGAGTATTATGGCGTGCATATTTTTTTCAAAATGGCGACTTAAACATTTCTTGGATTTAACCCCCCCCCCCCCCCCCCCCTACACCCCAACTTTGACGGCCTACCCTAACCCCACCTTACATGGTACCCCCTAGTTTTTTTCATCAAAATGACCGCAAAGGATGTAAAAGAGATTACCCAAATGCCTAGGACAGGTTGCTTTTCCGTTTTATGAAGCGGGGAAAAAACCTTAGAGGGACCCCCCCCCTTAAAACCTTAGGGGACCCCCCCCCATCCAATGTCCGTTTTGTTCCACCGACATAAACTTTGTTGCATTCCTTACATCATTGTACATGGAAAACGATACACAACACCTGATTTTTCTGCAGTTGCTGCTTGATCTTTCGGGGCAATCAGGATTCTTTTTGGTGCACTCTCTCTTAAAACTCCAATTTTGGTAGCCGCACCGTTTCAAAGCAGTTTTGACATGTTCTATCTCCTTTTCTTTGCCTGATTATTCAGTGATGATGGTATCAGCACGGTAGAAAAGTGTTTTTTATGACCTAAGGGCGTGTTCTAGCGGAACACAAGCTTATTGTCATACTATTAATAGTATAGGGTAGGGTCTCCTCTTTCAATTGATAGAAAGATCATGAAAATCTATCAAGGTGTTACGTAATTATACGAACGCGGGACGATCAATGCAGTTTTCATGCAAAATATTACCAGTTGCTTGTTTGCATTTCCCTTGCTTATGTCGTCTTTTCAAGACGGATACCCGTGACAGGTCGACACGTGTCTGTCTAGCATACAGTTCCTTATGAAATCTGCTACCACCCATGTTTTCTCCATCTTTATGTAATTCTTGCGTGGTTGGCCGTGGTGTCTCTGTCCTTGTTTGGGCTGCTACAACAAAATCTTGGTGATGGCAATAATTTTCTTTACTTATACTAAACCATGGTCGTTTGTCCTTTACACTTTCGGTTATTGGAGCCAGTGTGATATAGTTCTTTGTTTGTGATATGTTATTTCCATGGGATGTTCAAGGCTTTCCTCAGTAAATGGGTAAAGCATCTATCTAATACTTTCTTTTAGCTGTTATTTTACATGCTCCTCTCCCATTAGGACTGTCAAAAAATACAGACATACAATCTAAAACCCGATAAAACACCGTATCAAATTTTTAAAAATAATAAACACCTAGCGGTGCTTTCTCGAATTCAAACACCAAATGGTTGTTGACTTGAACAAAGAATTTTGAAATTGATAATTGCTCATTTCAATTTGTTGAGATCAACAATAAGATATTTATCTATGAAGAACAACAGCATTTTCAAGTAGGTTTAGTTATATTTGACACAATGCAATCTGCAAAATATGAAATACTTATTATAACAAGTTAATGGCTCCTGTCTCATTTGCAGTTCGTCGAAATTGTCTTTGTATCACGAGTCTGTCTAACATTTTTATTGAAGAGACACTTTCATTTGAAATATTGTCTTATCTGCTGCCTGCTTACAATCATTTAGGTGTGCCAATTGGTATTGTGGGAAAATTGATGCATACACACATGATATTGCCATCAAAACATTCTTCATGTCAGTTAAAGGACCTGCTTATATCACAATGCGTCAGGTTTTATCAAGATGTTTGCCTTAAATTATTCGTGAATAAAAATGAGATTACTGAGAGACTTATGTTTCAAGTTAATACTGCAAAGCAAAATCCTGTCTCAGAATCTATTTGTTTCAGCCGGATAAATCGAGTCCCTTTATCGCATGTTTAAAAAGTGTTTGTAAGGAGTTTGAAACATGTCTATTCCGTTCAGATGCCTCTATTCTGATAAACACAACCATCTAGAACGATTAGTATCATTCTGCAGCAAGTAACATGATATTTTGAATATGGAACATCAAAACAGCAAAGATAATTATTTGTTGGATGGTTTTATGTGTGTAGCGTCCTTGAGCAAGATATTTATGTGCTCCTGTACACCAGGTGTAAAACAGGTACCGGAATATTTCAACGCTGGGAAGGAGACAGACTTTGCGGGGAATGGGGTGTGGCGATCTGCTCCCCAAATATAACAAAGATTGGAGTCTGACCCAATCGCTTGGAAGGATAGATTGACAGTGATGGACACTTTGATCTGTGCAGGCCGCCCCTTTAACCTTTACGTATTGTCATTTGCATTTGAGTTAATGTATGACATGCCTGCATACCTTTACAATGAATGGTTTGTGGCAAATGTTGTCAAGATTATATTTATTAATGGAAAATTTATAAGGTACTATTAGTAACATTTTAAACTGTACAGGTCAGAATCTTGAAGCGCGATAATTTTCTAGTCCAATCTAACTTGCTCCACGGGTAATATTTTAAGTCAAGTGCACTTCGCGAGCATAAACCAAACTTGCAGTCTCTTCAAAGAATACGTGGAATATAGACGATCATTCTATGACATTTTGCCGACCTGAAGAGAGTTAAGTTACCTACAGCTACACTCTTAGAAAGCCGGGATCAAATATGAGTTTATCCTGATTTCGGATCAAAATATGATCTGGAAATGGACCTCATCTGATCCTTTTCGGATCAAATTGATCCTTTTTTTGATCAATCTGATCCTTTTGGGGATCATATTTTTGATCCGCAATCAGGATAAGCTCATATTTGATCCTAGCTTTCTAAGAGTGTACAATACCATGGTGCATTAAAAGGGCCCGAATCCCAAAAATGATTTTTTATCATTTGGTTTGCTCAAGTTTATTGTGTTTTGCCATCGTGTTTTAAACCGATGCAATCAAAAGGCAAGGCTGTTAGTAACCAGTTGGGATTCGCTGAAATATGATGGGATATAAGTTCTTTAATAAAAATTGATGATTCCTTCTCACGTTTTAACATGTTCTATATGTTAGAATAGGATGGTGTCATGAAGGTTTTTATGGCTTTTATCAAGGTAGAAAACTCAATTTCACTTCTCTATAAGACTTAAAAACAAGTGATAGCAACGTTTCAATTTAATATCTTAATCCAAAATGCCCGTCTCCAGATCTATACATACTGTTTAAGTGAATAAATCTTATTTCCTCAGACGTATGTTTAAGTGTGTTTGTAGGATGCTAAACATCTACATTTTCTCCTTGTATAAATCTGTTCTGTTCAAAACGTGTCAAGAACAGATAAACACAGACGCCTCTGACGATAAACTAGGCTTCTTGAAGTAATTTGATATATTTAAAGGTTGAACAAGTTGTGCAGCAAAGTGAATTATTCGTTTGATACATTTATGTTATAAGATATATTTTATCACATTTCATTTTTTTCTAAACGGTAGCATTTGTAGAAATGATTATGCTGGCGAGTGGTAATAGTATCAAACTCAAAACAGTTAACTTGTGAGGCACGACAGTAAAGACGATGTTAAAAAGTC
Organism: Ophiothrix spiculata; assembly: GCA_000969725.1. Taxonomy (NCBI): domain Eukaryota; kingdom Metazoa; phylum Echinodermata; class Ophiuroidea; order Amphilepidida; family Ophiotrichidae; genus Ophiothrix; species Ophiothrix spiculata. The sequence goes on along the minus strand of JXSR01S019140.1, from coordinate 25,823 downwards.
AATGAATCTCCCAATGAATTTTTGCAGCTTGAAACAAATCCTTTATATTACACTGAGAGCCACATTTTCATGATACCAATCGTGAATAAGACTTGGTTTCATTATCGTCAAAAACTGTAGTCCTTGAAAAGAATGTACAAAAATACAAAATGTTAAAAAAGTAATTCTAATGGCTTTTAATTTAAATTTTCTCCCGGTTTTTTAAGTAGTTACTGTACAAATAACATTTTAAAAAATCTGTTGTATGTATTCCAAAATATATAGACCTCTTTTTACCTCTTGCGTAAGTGTCATTTGTCAATAACGTGTTATAAATACTAAGACTAAAACATTCCAATTTCTTCAAGAGGTTAGTTACTACGGTGGAAGGTTGTAGTGCTTCTTAAGAAAAAAAACACAACATGCTGTTCTATATAGAACCACCTTTACCCTTTAAGTCGTCAAAATTACTACCGTTTTCACATACATCAAGACCGTATAATGTATCGGAATGCAAGTAAAAGGGCCTATGCAATCCATGTTTTGCGTAATAATGGAATTCGTGATGGTATCAGCAGCATAGAATAAATTCATAATTACTTGAATTCTATCAACTTGAGAAATATGTTTAGAATTTGTTGGTTCACATTGATGATTGTGTGGGAGCTCACGTTTAATGAGAGCGAGAGAGAATAATTCCAGTAAAATCAGGTATACATTCGTAATCAATCAAAGACCTCTTATGTGACCGTCAAGTTATCTCAAACCTCTTGCTATATTGAAATAACAAAACAGTATCTTATCTAAGTATTGGTTGATCCATATAAAACAGAATTGCTTTGTTAATAAATACAACATATGAATTCATATTATTAAACTGCTATATCTGACCAGTAATGTAACTATATACTATATATATGTAGAGCTTGATTGCCTATAATGTAAAACTATATCGTATCTATTACATTGCCTAGCTGTTGTTAAATGTTGAAATAACACCTTCATCTGAGAATGCATAAACATATTTTTTACTGTTATATTGGTTAGTCTTTTTACTAGATATTTTGTATTTCCAAAGAGTAATTCATATATCTAATACTGTATTCACAGCTATTTATAACGTTCTTATCAATCGATTTTGTTTCCATAACGTATGAATGATTTTATTAGGAAAGTGGTAAAGGCGTGTATTTTTTTTTCACGGAAGTCTTACAAAAACTTTTGATTCGTTAATCTCCGGAAGGTCTGTAATTCCACAAAGCCCTTGAATTCCAAAATATGTTTAATATTTGTTATATGGTCAAGTATCAACAGTGCTATAAACAATATACTCCTCTGTGGATGTGTGAAAGAATTTTAATGAATTAAGTGACATTATCTTACATTTTTGCGTCCTGCTTCAGAAAAAAAGGATGTTCTGAAGTAAAACAAGGTATTATTCGGGAGTTATTTCGTAGAATTCAGTTCATATGAACTTTAGAATTGAATAAAGTGACTACAATTTGATGATTATTCATTGATGAAAATATAATATATAATAAAAATACGTAAAGTTTGTATACGCGTCGCAGCTAACCCGTCGGATTCAAACGTTAGGTTATTGATAAAGTAAAATTTGAAAGATATGCTGCCAGGTTCAGGAAACCGTCTGTCTGTTTACACAAGTAATACTAAATGAATACCAAGTAACCGGGTGTCACTGACGCAGTGTTTTGGAATCTAGTACAGGAGTATGTCAATTGTGTCGATATTAAAAACGTTCACGTTCCTTTGCCTCTAGTTTTATCGGTAGTATTTCTTTTACCAACCAAAGAGTGCATATAGACATTTCACGCGTAATAGCACACCCTTTCTCTATAGGTAAATCGAATCTTCAGACATGTCAAGTAGCGATAAACACAGACATCTTTGTCGATGAGGTGTACTTCTGCGAGTAATTTTATCTCTCAAACTTTAAAGCCACTGCATATGAATCTTTAGGTTTACAATATATAACATGTGTGTCGTAAGGAATAACAAAATCATTTATATGATATACTTTGTATTGATTTCAGATATCGAGGTAAGAGAGTGAAATATATATTTTGACAGCTAGCCGACAATTGCAAGATTCAATGATGCCTTGATATTGCAAAAGGGAACAGATGCTAAACACATGTTACTTTCGTCGTTTATGTTGTAACCGGTAATATGATGATGTTGAATACTAGTTCTTTTGATTTGTAGTAATATAGGATCCTGTGAATATAAAAATATGTATCTTGTCGAAAGAAGTATAATATTGGTGCATAATTGCAAGAAGTTGATTAGATAGCGTTATAACAAAGCAAAACCTGTATGATTGAAGTACTACAGATTTAAATGCATTATATAGGATTGAGAAGTAAACCAGTCAAGTAGTAATCCGATATAGAAAGAGTAAAAAATAAAATATAGAAGTCATATAATCTGTATTATGCTAAAATGGCGTTTGAAACAATTTTGCACAATCATGTCTTTGTGTTTTACCTCGGTAATAATAGAGAAAGTGGAATACAGAAATATTGATTACAACAAAACGAAACGAAACAAAAAACAAAGTTTAAAAATTAGTTAAAGATTTACATATTATCCAATCAGTCTTTATACATTAAATTATTTTTTTCCAAATGTTGGGATAAAGGACAATTTACTTTGTAATCTCTGGTGTTCGAGCACGTTTCAGCGCTAATGGAAAAAGAGATAAAAACTGACTTACGCTTTTAATGGTTAGTGAAAAAACTTAATCTTATGAACAGTATCACATTACAGTAAAAATTGCTTAAAATTGCTTCCAGCAGTTCTTAAAATATGTAAATCTGTTATCGGTCGCAGATGTCTTAAAACAATTCCAAAGCACATTATATCTGTAGTGCAAACTGTCAAGTTATATCAGAACAAAAGGGAAGGAATTAAGTTGACATCATAAAGTATGGATAAAGTGGCAGTTTACTCACAGCATCGTGTCTCATGATATGATCACATTTATTAAGAGACTTGTTTTACTAAGTATTATCGTAATATGGATATCTTAACATGTCACAATTTTTTCAACTTTTAG
>JXSR01S019137.1:10026-25799 GCA_000969725.1 Ophiothrix spiculata | reverse complement strand
GAACCTGACTCAGCAGGTAGCGCTAATGGGGTTCAAGTTGATCACAGTCAAGATTTAGTTGGCAAATTCTTGTCTTGTATTCCAACGCTATCCAAATAACGATGCGACTTACTAGATCCACGAGATGTGAACAAGTCTGGAAGAGAAAATCAGGCAGATGAAATTTCAGTGATAAAATCTGACAGAAAGCAAAGATGTTGGTACGAATTGTGGGATAATTTGTATGGCCTAGTTTTGCTGGGTTCTTCTTTGTGTGAATTGATTTCTGAAATCATATTACCAATTTCTGATTTTCTGACAGTGAGGGGGTTTAGCACTGAGCATCTTTTCTGGTAGGGATGTGAAGCACCAATTTCATAATAAAGAGACTGAACTTGGGAACTGATCTCTCTCTTAAAGCAGAACCTTTGGAGCTCAGTTTGGTGTTTATCTGTCTCTAATGTTTACAAAAGAAGAGACACATTTGCACTGAGATTTTAAAAATACTGTGGGAAAGGTATAAAGGGGGGTGTTAATGACCATACAACCCTAAACCCGGACCATTTTCTTCCAATTATGTGCCCCCTGGCACGGTAAAGCCCTTTTAAATATGCCTATGTCTTAAATTTAAGGGTTCACAAATTAAATGTTAATCAACAATTTTTTAATTTCATTTGTAATGGTTTAGCATTATTTGGAGACATTTATCCCACAAAAGCATTGATTTTCATAAAAATTCAATGTTTTAACAATGCGGTAAAAGTAAACATAGGGAAAATCCCTCAAGATTTAAGTATGCTTACAGAAAGTTTTATATCATTCACATGTTTGAACATGGATGACAGATAATCAGTCACACACTCACCTTTTTATTTTTATTTGGTATTTTCTATTCATTTTCTAAATAATATTTTGTATCTCATTTGTATTCCAGCTTATATTATTTGAATAAAGTTCACCCTTGTCTGTCAAAAAACAATTAAATTATACAAGACTTATCATGATTAATCCAATCACTATACCTACACAAATATAAATTTCATCTTAAAGTAATACTATCCTTCAAACCGGATGCCCCTTTAGCTCCTATGACTTTTGATTTTTTGACTGAATAGGTCTGTTTTTGGTAAAATATTCATACATTTTCAGTCCCAGCAATTTTGAGTTTAAGGCCCGGGTTTTAGCTTATAGAGAAATTTTAAACTTTTAAGTTGGCCCGGGTCAGCGTAACAGATACATGTGGAATGGCCAAAGTTCAAAGGATTCATAATTTGGCAAAAGATTTGATTTCAGGATTTAACAATTTTGTAAGGTAGGCCTATTTATAATTTAAAATCAAAATTTAGTATTTGATGAAATATGCAATGTATACAGTTCAAATAGCCTGGGCCTCTCAAATATAATGTTGCAGGCATAGGGTGACCAAGAAAGAGGTAAATTAGGCCTAGGTTGTTTTTGAGGACTGAAGGGTGTATCATATCAGATGACACCGTTTAGGCTATAAAAAAAACACATTTTTGGGCAATTTTCTAGAAATAGGGTACTTTTTCAAACCCTTGTGTGAAAACAATATCGATAAAATCCCGATTTAGGGTGTGAATAGGGGAAAAAGGGTATATCTTGGCTTCAGAACCCTCCACCCTTTAGGGGGTGTTTTGAAAAACTGTGGTCAAGCTATGCCCACAACATTCTACTTCTTGAGTGCCCCCACCCCCCAAATAGTCAAATATGATATTACTAAAAAATATTGTATGCTTATTTAAACATAGCTTTTGTATCAAAAATGACTTGTATCATCATGATAACTGTATACCCTAGTAAAAATCGAGTACAAAAATAGTACAACATTCCTAAGGTGCTCATTTGGAACATCATTTAAAGGGCATTGGACAAGTTCAGCATCATCCCCAAACTTTTCCCAAAACATTTTGAGATTTTTGCATCATTTAAAGTATTAACGGTAATAATGACAGCATGCAAAGTTTCACTGTCAAACCCTATATACCAAAATATTTAGATATTCTCTAATTGTTAATTATCGTTGTCGACAACGATAAATACTGCCCTCTATGGTTGAATTTCTAGAATTGGCCTTTTCAGGAGATCTAATCAAAATTCAAAATTTCTTTTGATTTTTCTGCAATCTATGACGTGAAAGGAATATTTTACAAACAAAATTGTTGGCTCTTTCTCATTGTATAGCATCAATGAATACGTTTAGAGAATAACCTCATACCCAAAAGCAACAAATAAAATAAAATTCAAATTTTTGACTTTTTTGAAGGTTTTGATCAAAATTTTCCCGATCGATATCTGGTAATTGATTGTTATTTTCTAACTTAGGAAGTGTAAATCATCCACGAACACAATTTTTAAATTTTGTCTAATGCCCCTTTAAGTACAACTTGAGTACATTTATAGTACACAAATTTGTACTATATTTGTACTAAAACTGTACTATAATTGTGATCCAAATGTGCATCTCAGGAATGTTGTACTAGAATTGTACTCATTTTTTCCAGAGTACATATTATTATCAGATTGTTCCATTTTTTTGTCAAGTGATACTTGATTCCAGCTTAAATAGCAGCAATCTCATATTTCCATTCTTATTAATGTTTGCAGTATGCCACTTGAAGGATTACATTCCCTTTAAAAGTTCCTATCTGCACCTGCATGACATGAATAAACAATACCATCATGAGATGACTTTATATCTATGAAATATGAATTCTACTTCAGCTGATTTAGGATACTTAGCCTAAATGAAGTGTTACTTTATTGTAGTTTCATCATACAGGGTGTCCCAGAAAACACCTTATAATAATCTTTGTGTGTAATTTTCTTAGGCTTAACATACAGTCCGAAAGTATAAGAGGTTGTATTTTATACTCCATGAATAGAATTTGAAGATACCAATTGTTTCATTCAATCGGTAGCGTACAACAAAAGTTATGTTTTATCAAATATTTTGGTAGATTTTTGCCTGGTCCAATTTCATGATTATTTGTCATAACACAGGGGTGTTTCTAAATGAAAAATGATAACGTTATGTATTTCCTTATGATACGTGCGGCATACAACGAAAAACTCTCTTGTGATGTTCAGACATACCGGCACATAACTTGAACTGCAATTTTATTTGAATTAATGAATACAATGATCTTTTAAAAGATTTGTAAATAATCTTGATAACATGGTTATTCACATAAATGCTAAAAGATATGACAAGCACCTGCTGAAATTACACAATAAATTTTTACACGTACCAAATTTTTAAACACTGATTTTCTCAAAACAGCATTTTACCCTTGTGCCGGTATGACAGAACAGCGAAGAATTTTAATATATGCAACAAAAACAAAAAATATCAGCGCCATAATCAAGTGAATTAATCAAACCAATGGAGTTGCAAATATTTAGCCAATATTTCCAATCTTCTCCATCAGGCCACACAAAACTACATTGTGACTATAGAAAGCAGCTAGAACGGTTCAGGTTCACGTTTCTATACACCAAACTGATACCTTAATAAACAACATGTTCACCCCAGCTTTGTAGAATACATTGAGACAGCTATTCAATCAAGACACTCAGCCTGCAGAATTCCGCTATTATATACACGTTTTACAAAGCCGTACTTGTACCAACCAATCCCACAAGGTTTTCACAACACAAAATTCCTTCTTGGGCTAGCTCTCACATTCATTTTCTTAATTACATCTATACAAAGCAATTTGGGGAGTTGAATCATTTTTCTGCGAGTATGTGTGTTTTAATGTATCTTTTTAATTTCTTCTGCAAGTTAGAGTTGGCAAATAATTATAAAATCCCTCCCCCATTATTGTATACATTGTATCATATAAATGATTACATAAAGTGCCATTTTAAATGCATTGATGTTGCTTATTATATGCTTTAAAGGTGCAATTAATGATTTTGATGTGACAAAAACCTCGCCTGTTACCTCGCCTGTTTTCTAGCTAAATAATAAGAAGAGTACATTTTAAAATATATACTGAAAATTTCACTTGATTCCGATCATTCGTTTCCAAGTTACAAGATTTTCAGCATTTTGAATATCTCCATAGGCTACTGTGTTGTAATAACTGCCGGGGTCCCGACAATAATTAGAAAATGACACATTTTCTCACTTTTCTCAAAAATGCAAGCACATATGAAAAAATGGTTTGGGGATTGTAATATATACCAGTTGACGATACGGACAAGCTAAAAAACTCAATTTTGATTGAGGTGACCTTGAGGTCAAAATCTGGATCATGAATTGCCCCTTTAATTTGGCTTTATTAAAATGAAAATGATCAGAATATTGGTTGCTCATTCCTTGTAAAGACATTTGGTCTAAAAGATGTAGATTGAGTTAAAATATGAACTTTCCTCAACAGAGGAAAGGCTATGTTACATGTAAATTTCTCACTTATTACAAAATCTTTTTTTTTCTTCTGAAAATCAAGTATGGAATAGCAATTTTTATGCTTTGTTTTTCCTTTCTTTATATATGTCACTGATATTGTGTGAAGATGATAATTTACTTTACTTTTGATATTAAAAGAAATATATATTGTATTAATGTGGTTTTAAAAAGTTACTCTGCCCTACAGATCTATTACAACTTCCTTTTCCCATGGATAACTCCTGCAGAAATAAGCAGACATAGACAACCAATGCTCTTGAATAACTAAAGGCAGTATCTACTATATCAAACATACAACCTTCTAGCATGGGAGCGGATTGTGGTCAAATTGTATGCTAATAGGAAGTATCTTCTTTGATTTTTGAATGCACATACTACGTTTTTACTTTGTGGGGCAGAAATTGAATCTATTTTGACAACTGTAGCTGTCAGATGTAACACCATTGTACATTCCATGAGTGATGTAAACATTATGACAACATGACCGGAGCTCACGGGATGGACGTGCTGATGAAATAAACATGATGTGCTGATAACACTCAAACATCAATTCAATGGGAGGTCAAAGAAAGCTTATGATTTAAAAAAACCTTGTTGGTCAAATGAAATGTAAAAGAAGAAGGAAAAAAAAGGAGACGGAAAAGTGAAACATTCCTTAATCAATGTTAACACTTTTTAGAATCTGCAATTTATCATCCCTATAAGATGGTTTATTACATCAAAGAACAAACATTGTTGCTAGAAATGGTCTTAGAGTAAGCTTATTAAAACTATACAAAGAGGGAACAATTGTTGCTACATTTAGTCCCTCTGGTCCATATGTTCAAAAGTGGTTTAAGAATTAGAACATGTTTAAAGTTAAGACCTGGTGAAATTTTGTATCAGACATAAAAATATTTTCCTCTATCAATAGCATCATATTTTGTGTTTTTTGTAGAATTTGTATGTGAATCTTTAAAATTTGAAAGTTGTGGCATTAAAAAATGCTACAAAAGGTCCTTTCATAGACTTAGACCTGATCTAACTCTTAAACCTCTTTTGTGCATATGGACCTTTAAGTTTAGGTAAGAAGGTTTTCTCCTTCAAAGTATACATACAAAGATGCTGTCTCCATTATCACCCCCAATCTCTCAAGAAAGTGACCAAAATCAATGAAGTGTTGTGAATTGCTAAATGCACTGCAATGGGCTTGTCAATAGACTTGCCCTACATACATCAGCACTCTGTCTAAAATCCCGGGGAATTTAATAAAGGAAACAGGGTTGAATAGCTCGCCATCTCACCTGACGTATGGACAGACTGATAATAGAACAAAATAAATAGACACGCTGGATGCAAGACTCAGAGGTGGAGAATTACATGTCAAATGTGGCATCAAAGCCGTGTGATACAACATGATTTAGGATACTATTGCATAGTTGATTTATTTATCCATAATTGAAGTTTTGGAAAAAGAATGATTTAGGACCATCACAATCCTGACCTTAACCTAATTTAGATCCTAATTCTCATCCCAATCCTAGATATAATTTGACTATGATCTTACAAGATAATATGGTACTTAAAGGTGCAATTCATGATTTTGAAGTGACAAAAACCCTCGCCTTTTTTCTAGACAAATAAAAAGAAGAGTACAATATAAATATATACTGAAAATTTCACTCGATTAAGACCATTTGTTTCCAAGTTACAAGCTTTTTAACATTTTGAAAATCCTCAAAGGCTACTGTGGTGTAATTGTTACTGGTTTGGGGATCATAACATTATGCCACTTGAAGATTCTAATAAGCTAAAAAACTCAATTTTGATAGCGGTGACCTTGAGGGTGAAATGTGGATCATGAATTGCCCCTTTAAAAAGCAATACTACATGTATAAGATTTTGACCAAAAATGATTTATATTAAAAAACAAAATAAAAAAGGAATGTGACCACCTTAAAGCATTTCCAAGTGTATTTTCTCAAAATATTGTTTTGCCATCGAAAAATGGATAAAAAAGCACATGCATGTTGTCCTATACTAATACAAGTCACGTAAAGCCGTGGGTCCCCTGTACGAATAGACTCCTTCATGAGGTATGCATGTTATGCAAGTACTTGTATCATTGATTGATTGAAGTGGGAATTTAAGCCAAATCATTTGGAGGGAATTTAGCCAAATCATTTGCAAGGAATTCATATCTACCCAAAACAATCTCAATAAGCTACAAAATCAAAAGTCATGGGTGACAAGGGGCGCTTCATTTTTAACACTTTATAGTATTGTTTTAAACTGCACTTGGTCGGCCAAACATTGGCCCAACATTGGACCAACTATCTGACTGGGAATCATGCTAGTCCTCTTTAATTATACCTTGCCAAATGTCCAGTTAAGGTGGTATTAAAGACAAAATGAAGTTGCTCTAACTGAGATAAAAATAGGCCTGTTGCAGAGACCTCAGTAAAAAAAATCTTAATTCCAAAATTCGAGCCAAATCGGACAAACGGTTTTTGAGATATTTTGCCAATATTCTGATGAAGTTTATGAGGAAAACTGGCAAAATGTGCTCATTAATATAAATTTTTGCCAATATTTTATGAATAAACCTCCATACTACTTTTACCTTTAAGAATTTTAACTTTAAAAGTAGTATGAAGGTTTATTCATAAGATATTGGTAAAATATTGGCAAATATGAATATTAATGAGCACATATTTCCAATGTTGCTCATTAACTTTATAAATATATTAGCAAAAATGATAGAAAACAAACAAACTAAAATCATGCATATCTTGACAACCGTATGTTCGATTTCCTTCAAACAAAAACCATTTTGCTCAGTGTTTTAAGCTTTACTACTTACTTCAGTGTAATCAAGTGCCTCTAAATTTAGTTTCCAATTTCCAGAAACATCGTTTCGATCCACCTTAAAGTAATCAATTGGCACTTCGGTAGTTCTCTGACCCCAGATCTCTGACTTCATTGCCTGGTCAAGGGGTATCAAATATTAAAATGGCAATTTAAAGATGCACAGTGCAGTGAAACAAGAATCGGTTGTCAGAAGCATTACATTGAGTATCCAAAACGCTGGATCAAAATCTGGCTTGACAGGAGGGACCTTAGAAAATTGTGCACACCTTAAAGCTTTTAACATCATTGAAACAAATGTGGTATAACATTGACCATGATTGGCTGTCATGTTTATGCTCTGAAGTTGATAGTTTTTATTTTCTAGTGTCATGAGCTTAACAGCAGCATCAAGGTCCGGAATAGCTTACCTTATCCAACTTAGATTTGGATCTTGGGCCCAAACCTCTGGCCCATAACCAATTTATACCAAACCTCTGGCCCATAACCAATCTATACTATTTTTAAGGGCATTTGTTGTAAAATATGATCCAAACTTTTCACAACAATTCTCAAAATATAGATATTTTTTTAAAGTAATTATTGCCTGGAAATTTTAACCATTACCATGATTTTGCACAATTTGTTAAAAACATTACACTTATTTATAGAGATTTTGAGCAAAAAATAAAGATCCACATCTAGGATCATTTAAAACTCCAACTAATTTGGGTGGCATATCCCATAATTCCCCCTAAAAAGAATTAACCAAATTTATGGAGGTACAAAGGCATCAGGAGAATTTTGACAGAATGCAAGTTGAAAGTGGCTTCATCTCCGGCTTAATCTTGTCATAATTTACTTCATGATGAATCTATTTTAAAGCTCTACATATATCTCCTCGTTCAGCTTCAAGTATTTTTAACACCTCACAAACGACATGCCGCATATGCAAATAGGGAAGCATATTCCTCCGTGCATAGTGCGAGCAGCTCTTCTTGTGCCGCTAATCCCTCATGAGAGAGATACTAACGGGATGATAAAGACTTACTCCAGCAGTGACTTTTCTACCAATATCAAGCATGTCATTCATTTGCTAATGAACTTTAAAGGTAATCGAGGTTGAAACGCTAGTTGTTTTAATTCTGTTTTCAATTCTCCGGGTGAATATATGTCCACCATGATTAGACTGAGATGGTTAATGCATGATAGTGCAACTTGCAAACTGAAATATGTATACACTCTAAAAAATTAACGGTAAAATGTGAATATATGTCCACTATGATTACACTGATGATTAATGCATATTGCACCCTTGCAAACTGAAATATGTATTTGCTAGTGTTTTTAATTTAGAGTCATAATTTTTGAATTAAAATATCATAACAAATCAAACATTTTATTTCAAGCAGATTAATTGAATTAGTGAAATTAGCAAATTTCTGTCCTACAAATGTTCAAAATTGAGAAAGTCATGCAATGTTTTACCGTAAATAGTTTTGATGTCATACTTTTGAGACCGAGAGTAAATGACATTTGAAATACTCTTTGTAATATTCATACATCATAATATATGTAAAAACTATCAATCAAATATGCATTGGTATTGAATGATCAAGAACAAATAATAAGGGTTTTAAATTTTTTTTTCTGTTTCTTCTTTAATCAAAAACTACTGCAAGTTAACCCTTTTGATCCGATAGAATGCCTGAGCATTTCCAAAGGACCTTACAAGAGAACGTTCAGGCGTTCCAATTCGTATTGAGTATAAATCAATTCAGTATAGGCTATGTGCACCTATATTGCAATTCAGGATTGAAAGGGTTAAAGAAGTGAAATGCCTATGTTTCAATATCTGTTCTGCAACCTTGTATTCTTTAACCAAATCATATCCAAGAGATCTTTACAATGGAGCAAGACAGGTGGAATGATTGATCAACAGACGGCTGCACTGATCATATACCAGAATTCAAATGTCGACTTCAGATATCGATTTATTTTATTACTGATGAAACATTCCTTGGTTAGATGTAATGCTGGGATACTCTCCAAATTGCTGCCAGGCAATGGTTTTGTCTTAAGAAGTTTATTTCACAATTTAAAATGTTGTAATTGACATGATTATTTCCAGCATTTAATTCAGACACATTTTTGCATTTCACAAAATTAGGTACATACCATATATTTACAGTTAATGCTTATTATAAATTATAATAAGCATTATGCTAAATAAAAATCACCTAAACATTAAAAAATAAGTAAATATTACCTAAGCACTAAAAAACAATTCTTAGTAACTGAGTGCGATTTTACTTCTTAATAAGGAATTTTGGCCATCCATTATGAGACGATAGATGACAGTGCATTCAGCGTGAGACGCAGTGGAGCTGCGCATTCAAAATCACGGCGCGATGCAGGTATACGCACACATCCGTCGCGAACAGCTTTACTGGGTTTGGAATATTTCATGTTTGAATAGGGGTGTATGTTTTTCCAATTATAATGTTTTTAGTTTTTTGCAATAATTTACATCGTTTTTGGTTTATAAATGACTCAAATTTGTGACTAAGAATGAGAATAAAAGATGGCGATTTATTGTTTTGCCTGTCATCTATCGTCTCATAATTGCGGGGGCACCCATTACTCAAAATAATGTACGCCCATCCATTATGAGACGATAGATGACAGGCAAAACAATAAATCTTATCTTTTATTCCATAAATAAACGATATTGTTACTTTTCTGAATTAACAGATTCTCCTCTAACTTCTACTCATGCAACAACTTAAAACTAAGCTAGATTTCGCTCAAAACAGATCAAATTATTACCAACAACGCTTAACATCATGCTCCCCTTTGAGGTCCCTTGTAATATAACTATAAAGATATTATACAATAACCGTGCCGTAGCTCATTGGCGATTCCATTCAGGTATCAGCATGTCTCCATACTTCATACTTGTAAACCAAGTCTAATATGCAAATGACGTCACATGAGAATTGGACCTGGGTTTACCATCGTACAAGAAGCAAAATAATCTCTAACTATGTGACTAATAGACATAAGACTCCACTGAAAGCGTGACTTGTGAATTAGGAGATGAACACAGTCTGCAAATAGTTTGATTTTGTGTAAGAATAGGGTTTATATCATTTAAGGTAAAAATACCACCAACAATCTAAATATTTCATAACTTAAAGTTTCCTCCACCAAGGAGGACGGTGGATGTAGATGATTTAAAATGTCCTTCAGATGTTATCACTCTAAATCTGGGTTTTTTCCATGTCTCTAGAATTGTACTAACCATGTTAAGGGTACAGGTGCACATTTGGAACAAGATTATAGTACACTTTTAGTACATTTCTAGTACAAAATATTATACTAGAAATGTACTAAACTTGTACTAGATTGATGTTCCAAATGTGCATCTCAGGAATGTTGAACTAGAATTGTATTTGATTTTTTCCAGGGATATAAAGAAATTTCTACAAATAGCTTAATACTTATTGGGGAGGGCCAGGGGGCACCTTAATGCCACACATAAAGAACGTCATTGCAATGAGCTAATCTAGCCACATAATCAGCCAATAATTCCCAGGCTAGGCAGATATATACAACCGATCTTCAAGTCATATTGCATCGTCATTTGGGGTTGAAGTATGATTTCACACCTTAAGAGTGACAGCTGCAGTAAGGAGCTGACAATTTGTCAAGAAATATCAAGGTGTGAAGTGGAAAAAGACCAAAAACAAGATGCCAGATTGCAGGGCCTCAGTACATTTAAATGTAACCCTCAACCTGTATTTTAGTTTTATATATATCATATCTTGGTATAGAATGAAATATTTATTGGATGTTGAAAACAAAAATTCATAATGCAGGGCTTAATTGCTTTTAAATGCAACCCTTACCCTGTATTTATGTTTCAAAAATTGTTGAGTGAGAATATATTGAATAGGAAAACTAAAAATCCAGAGTGCAGGGCCTCATTACTTTGCACCTACCAAATATTTGGTGCAATAGCTCTTTGTTATCTTATAAACTGGTATACAATTCTAAATTAATGTATTCTAATAATAACAGAGCCTTGGTGAGGAAAGATCAATACACCACACTTGTACCGGTACTTTATCTGGTGCCAAACATTTGATGGCTTACAACATCAAGCCTCCATTAGATTAGAAAAAGCAACAGAATTAATGTAATAACAAAAACATGTGGCATCAAATATTTGGTAACTAAAAAGAGGTATGGCCTAACCCTAGGTGTGGGCCACAAAGATATGGGAACATACAATGGTCTGTATAGGAAAGATCAATTTCTTATAACTTGAAATAATAAGACTTGTGAAAAAGAACATCGACTGACATAAGGCCTTAGATAGCAAACAATTCAAAAATAAGCATCAAATATTTTCTATATAGCTTCAAAAAACTGATTTCCCTTTTTAAAATTCTGTTTTGTGCCTTTTGGCCCTTTTTATTCCCTGTGCATTTCAACAGTGCAATATACACCCGCTAGCAGGTACTTATTTTAACAGACTAGGAATTTTTGTCTTCAGGTGATGTTGTGTCCAAGAATCTAGTGATAGAACAGTACCAATGTTTAGGGCAAATGACTGCTGATTTCTAAGAAAATTATCATGTTAAGATTACGTGGAATCTTCCAAATGCTAATTTTGCTCCTGGACAGTCATTAGAGTCAGTTTTTTTGACACAGTAACATAGCTGGTCAATATTAACCTGTTTGCACAGAGTGCTATTACCAGACAGACACCTGCAGCTTGTATAAACACAGATGCATTAAGACACGCTTTAAACAAGACTTGGTTAAGAAATCCTTTTTGTAGTAACAATGCTGCAAGGAACCAGTAGAAAGGGGTACTAATATAACCAGATCAGAAATATCTCTGGCATGGATAAAAAAATTCCTAAAAGGATACAAAATTCCTGAAAATATCCCCCCCCCCTTAAAATTACCTAGAGTTTGAATATATCTGGTACTTAGTACAAAAGTGATTACGGGGATGTGCCTCCAACATATAATAGTAAAATCAGGTAGTTGGTACATGCCAATGGGTCCTATTTCCTATGTCCTAAATGTGGCATTTTGTTGGTTCCATTTGTCAAAATTGTTTAAAATTGGCACCAAAATGGTGTAAATCTGAAAATTTTGTCTAATTTTCAGATAAAAATCACTTTGTTCTAAATTAGCACAAATTTTTGTAGAAAACAAATAAAATTTAGTATAAATTTGACTCAAAATGTGGGTGTGATTTGGTATATTGGATGGGTCTCTTTTTCTTTAAAATTGGTATTTGTATGGGTGGTACTTCAAATTTTCATGCGGGACACATTTACCAAAATCAAATTTGAGTACCCCCAGGGAATATAGCTTTCTATTCTTTGAACACTGAATGAAAAAAATTTCAAACTCTAACAAATCTAAAAATATAAATTGACTTCCAGATATCCTTCAAATTAACATATTCGATTATCAGCACTGTATTTAGCTAAAACATGTCTAAAACAAGTCACCATTTTAATTTTTTTTTCTAGTAATAAACCTGCTAGGAAGCAAAGATGGGATACTACAAATACTGCTTGTGCACTAACACATGACGGAAGAAAGAGTTAATAGCATGTACTGAACTTTTAAGGTGTTTTCTCACAGAAGCAGTTGCATACGACTACAGGATAACAATTTTTTCATAAATTGTAAAAATTCAAAAAATGTTTACAACCAAATTTTATTGAAAATTGTCTGTTTTCATCAATTTTCTTGAAAACTATACAATGAACCTTGTTGAATAATGTTTTAACATTATGTAAAAATTTAAAAAACAATGGAGCATTTACTATTTTACAAGCACACAATGATCAACTTTTTTTAGCTTTTCCTGTACTTGGTAAATCGAGGGAGAATATGTACTTTTTGAAATGTTTGTATCTCAAAAACAAGTCAGATGAGCTGTTGTTTTTATTTTAGATTCTTCATCAGCTCAAATAAATCTTCCAAATACTAGAATTTTTAAGTAAAATCAATGGAGATTTCCCATCTGTGAGAAAACCCCTTAATAGCAATATCATTAAAATGCATGAACAAAAGAACGATGTATAATTTACAGGAACTAAGGCAAGGATCCGCAGTAATTATTCAAGTAACACCGAAAAAATAAAAGACTAAAGCAAATAAACTAAGGCAACAAAAAACAATTCATTGACTCACCAAACATGTTCTAGAGCTCCAAATCTCAACTCATATCATCTTCATATATGCAGTAAATCAGCTACTTTTCTGAGGACTTTCACCTCGAGTTTATCACAGCAACTTGTTACATAATACACTCTCCACCCCGTCTAAGGACCCTATCTGATTCCAATCGGAAATCATCATCACACTTGTAGCTTCCACGCCAAATACATCATGACATTCTCGCTTACAAATTAGCTGACAGAGTGAGATTACGAAGCTTTTTAAAGTGATTGTTACGCAGCTTTCTGTGTGGGAGGTATAGCACTGACTCAGTTAAGGGAAGACCATTTAAGAGTTATATTTAACATTCTCTGATCAAAGCGCCCTCAAATTCGATTGAAATATTGACTCGGTATATATTCTAGTGTGGTATGGTAACTTGCTATGTTTATTTCATCACAGGGAGGGGCTGGTCAACGCCCTTTTACTTCTAACATCGGTCTGAACGCCTTCAAAGGTTAACTTATCATAGACACTCTGTAGTTGCAAATGTGTGCCTCTCCATCTCTAAGGAGCAGTAAAGTCAGTATTTCGTGCTACATGTATAAATACACGGTGATGTTTAAAACTGTTTTTCTTTTTGAGTTAAATTACTCACTACACATTTTGTGGTTTATTTTAAACTGCTGACCAATCACAGTCAAAGGTAGTCCATCAGTACTTAGGTATCTAGAATGAGAAACTCTGCCCCTCCCCCTCTTCTGTCGCTCAAAATATGTGAGGCACCCCTTCAATACAACAAAAGCAACTAATTTTATTCATATCCCGTGGGGCACTCCCATATATTGGCACGCGTCATGCTCCTGTCGATAGACCCCCTTTTTTTTGCTCCGCTCACACCCAATGACCTCCTATTATTTTGAAAGTCAACCTTTTTTATGGTGACTCCCACCCATTGCCCTGATTTTTCAAGAACCTACACCGAATGACCCCCTTTTTTCGCTAAATTTGTCGATTTTTCGAAAATTTTGAAGATCAGCGATTTTGTAAATGTCAAAATTAGCCTTGATTTATTCAAAAACTGACACTGAATTACCCTGTTTTTCTCTCTTGCCAATAAATCGCTCGAAATGACCCAGTTTTTTGACCCTCTACACCGAATGACCCCCTATTTTTCAATGTATTTCTCACCTATTGCCCCTACATTTCGAAAGTCGGTAGGAGCAGGTACGTCACTTTCATATTTGAGTGCCCCCCCGGGATTCATATGCACTATAATGATTTAATTTTGCTTCCAGCTTAAGTCTTAAAGATTTTTTCATCAATCCCACCAAAACACTAATTTCCATTTCATCTTATCCCCTCTAAAAATTCTAAATTGTCCTATCTGAAAAGAAATCTTAAATGTGCAAATTATAAGCTAAAAATCTCATTTACATGTAACTTTTGACAACCACCATAATATATAATACATTATATTGTAGGTGCATGAATAAAAATTAAGCTATGCACCCAAGGCGGAATTAAAAACCAACCTAATAAGCTTTTAAAAAAATTGACACATTTTGCAAAGTGTAGTGACTTACTAGAGTACTTGAAGTGATGTCTTAGTGACATTTGACTAAATCGTGTTTAAGCTTAAAACAAATCTGAATTCCTGTCGGTATTGTACCTACTAATTGCAATTTGTCTGATAGTAGGTCAGTACATTAGGGAAAATGGGAGTGATTAATTAAGAGCAGTGATTAGGGGTCGTCTCAGAATGTTCTATGCAAACAACATTCATGAAGGCAAACATCTTGCTGCTGCAATTTACTTAGAAGCAGAAAGGGAATTGTGAGCTGACAAACTTGATCAAATAAGCAGCTATGGGTAGAATTTTCATAAAATAATAATAATATCAATTGCATCAATTAGTTGTGCTACCAGGCAATAAGGCACTCGTTATCTGTACTTGCACCGTGATATTCCAAATAACAGCTCCCCAATATCGATTGGGTCAACAAAGCAATTGAAATCGAATTTCTTGTCCAAGGACATAACCATCTGACCATAGCAGGATTCAAACTCATGACCTACTGATTCCGCACCATTCCACCAGCCCATACGAGCTCTCATGACATATTCATGTCATTTGATATGTTCAAATGACTGGTTACCTTTGATAGAACAACTATGTTTCTAGCAAAGAAAGAAATCCTGATGCAAACTATCGGTGCATGAGATTAAAATTCCTGATTTCTTACAATTGTGTTGGGAGTGGCCATCTTTTTCTTTCTCTTTTTCTTGCTATCTTTTCTATTTTCGGCATCTTTTCAAAGATGCATTGGCCAGCATG
>JXSR01S019136.1:123615-136066 GCA_000969725.1 Ophiothrix spiculata | reverse complement strand
TATACTACTAAATGTGACTTTATACTGCTAAATTTTATGTTTTCCATTGAAAATATTGAGTTTTCATATTTTACATGTTTGGAAAAAAAAAACAACCTAAAATCGCGACCCAAATTTTTGGCATTTTTTGGGTCGGTCACGAAGGGCAAACAAATTCATTTTTTTTTAGGCCTAATGACATTTGACTTTGGGTAACCTGCCAATAATGATAACTGTTTGTTGATTGTAATTTAATTGATTTATCTAACATGTGATATGTACTTACATACAAGTTAGGACTGGTTCAGAGTCCACTATCGTATAGACCATATCGATAACTGACCTACTCCCGCCGTTGATGGGGTAAATCCACATAATCGGACGGGGAATGGAACTCAGAGCGAGAGCAAGTAGTGTGTTTATTATACTTGGCACCGTACTGAGTTCCGATTCCCCGTCCGGTTCTGTGGATTTACCCCATCAACGGCGGGATTATGTCAATTATCGATATGGTCTATAGAATATTTGATGCAACAATTATCCGTGTTTTAAAATATTTCCCGGGGGGCACTGTCATTGCAAGGTGGACACTATGCGCGTACAAAAAAATGAGTAAAAAGGGTAGTTTTTTTACGAACAGGCATTGTACTCGAGTACACTGGAAAGAGTATCAAAATAGCAAAAATCTGGAAAAAAGGTTTAGTTTATAAACGCATGGTACTTGTTAAGGGTATGCAAATAAAATCAAATAGAACAATTGGCCAATATCTTATGAAAAACATTAATAAACGCTTACTTGAAAAGGGTATGTTTTATAGACTTGGTTTGAACATACTTGTTTAGGTTAGGGAAAACACAACAAAATACTTACTTAGGGTATAATATGAATGAAGTATAATAACTTGATTAGGGTCTTTTTTGACAGGTTGTGTATGAGTAAGGTGTCCACCTTGCAATAGCAGTTAAATCCATGCCCTCACTTTTAACCAATCAGAAGACAAGAATCTATATAGGAGGTATCTAAATAAATCTATGTTTTTAAATACTTTCACTGATCTAATAATGTCTTTCAAAATCCAATAATTGAGCTTTCCTTAAAGTATTGACATGATAATTGTGTTTGCTTAACAAGATTTTAACCAGGTCACTATCGTAAATAATAAAAAAAATGAGAAATGATGTCCTACATACAAATCACATATGGGAACTCATGTTGATTATTAGACTTGTATCAACTTTGACTTATTAGTGATTAACTTCATAAGTTGCATGTCACGTTAAGCCGTGGGTCCCCTGTACGAATAGACTCCTTCATGGGGTTTGCATGTTATGCAAGTACTTGTATCATTGATTGATTGATTGATTGCGTTTGTCTTTGAAGATACAGTAGAATGTCCATAGCCTGTTTAAAAGTTTGTCTTTTGAACACTTAGCCACAATTTATGCCACTAATTCAAATGTGTAAAAAATGTTTTAACACTTTTCAGTGCACTTTAAAAAGTATGAATGATAGGCCTATAGCTAATCATGTGTTAAAGATCCGCATATATAAGTCTCTACTACAGATCAAATAACTACTGTTCCATCCAAGAAAAATGCACTATATGACCTGCCTCCTTGCAGAGGCTTAATTGATGCCAGCTTTTGCAATGGTATAACCAAAGAACTTAAAATTGAGAAGTAGGCGAGAGCAGAGTTATTGTACCTCCAGATATGTTTAGATATTGGCCCGATATCCAAGCAGATCGTGTAAATCTTTACTTGATGCTTATACAGCGTGTGCAATATGTTTCACGCACAAACAGTATCTTTGTTTCCAGCAGCGTATATTGCGACTTGCTCTGATCAAGGTATGCCAATTTTCCCGCTAATTTGTTTCAAAGACTCGATAAGTGTGGCATGCAGATCTGTAAAATGCTGTAGGTACAATAACTCGCACTCTTTGAGCGGCAATTCAAAATGGCTGCCATCCCATTGGATTTACACGGCGGTTAAATCAAAATGGCAGTGAGCACCGCTTGTCCTTTATAATTACTTCGGGTATAACACACAATTAAATGATGGTGAACTTGTAAAATAGAAATTAGTTTATAACAATTATTGTACAAACACACAAGATAGTCGTTTCTGTAATTTGACTACATGTTTCAAGTGCTTTCAGAATGATTAAGCAGTTGGGAAAAGTTATGTTTAGATACAGATTTAATTGTATTATTGTGGAATATGTTTTTTTTTCTTTAATTGGTATCAGTACTTGGTTGCTAAATGTCTCACTATTTGTGGTAATGTCAAGATTTCCCTAAACAACATTGAAAATTTAGAAATATGTTGTGGCTTTTTGATATTATATATGTCACACATTCTAGTAAAAGGTGTTTCTTGTTGGCTCTGGCTGGCCTGAGAAATGAATTGAAATTGAGATCGAAATATGTGATGTTTGATTTTATTTTGTGCATGAAAAGTTTTATTAACTTCAACTTCAACTTCAACTTTATTATTTCCATATAAAACAGTACATATAAATGACAGACAAATAAAATCTTATGGAGGAGACGGCTGGAAGGCCAATGAGGCCCGTTAAATAGCCGACCCCTATAACACAACATAAATCAAACAGTAAGGAAATAAAAAATACCAAAAAGACATACAACGATGAGCTCAAAGGGCGTTGGATGGTCTAATTCAGTTTTTTGAAATTACAATTACCAACTAAGTATCTGGTTGATCAAATTGATAAATTTGGTGATATTTTTCAGTGCTAAATAGTTCATGAACTGAAAAAATTTATCTTGCCATTATTACATATCAGCTGATACATTTTTTACTGAAATCCCAGAAACCGAGTATATAATATCTTCTTCTTTTTAATTGATAGTTCATACTGAGGGAATTGAATACGCCCATCTGATGGCACTGCAACTTTATTTAAAATATTTTGACATATCACTATGTAAATGCAAGAAAGTCATATCTACAATAGCTGCCATATGTTATATTCTTGTACCGTCACCATTTCAAGAGCTACTGACTTAAGACTTGACACAATCTTGTAAGCAATGCAGATGTATGGAAATGGCAGCTATTGCACATTTGACTTTCTTCATCCACATGATAATAATGGGCCAAAATCCAGATAAATGCGCATCTCCGTAAACCACTTTGCAGTAGATTGTGGCTACACGAGCGTCAGATCTGGATCTGCTCTACAGTACTCTGTGCACATGCGTACGTGTAAGCAGTTTATGAATCTGGATCTCAGAGATGCGCATGCATCTGGATCTGTGCTCCGTGTAGAGCGCCCATTGTCCCATCCACTGGAGCATATTGCATACATGTGACCCATCACATCAAAACAGATTTCTTGTTGTTTTTTGTGCTCTTCATATGCAAAATAAAATGTCTTGATAATGTAAATTCAGGTTCTTATGTAACATTTGCAATTGCAAGATACATCTGTTGTTTTGTGTGCTTTCTTGAAACATTAATCTTACAATTGTTTGGAGACCCCAAGAGGTCTGTTTTGATATGGCTGGTCACATGTATTATATAGTTAGGTTATTCTGTTAATATGCGGTGAATCAACACTGAAATGGGAATCTGTAGATACATTTATTTATATATTACATTTGTCTTATTTGTAGCAAGAATAGTGTTTATTGTTGTCTATGGATTTTATTCTTGGATGCGTTAACATTAGCGTTCATGGAGTAGGTACTTATGCCGGGATACGTTTTCAAGGTAGTGAGGTTTTTGTCTATCCTCATGATTTTGAGTATGTGTTCAAGAATTCAAATCCTGAAACAAAGGTCTTCATTAGACCATTTTAAAAATGTACAGAGTCACAACTTTGCATGTAAACGAAATAGTGAAGGTCAGTTATGTGTATATTTTCTATTCTATATAGTACCAATAGCCCAATCTGGCTATGACAAAGGGGTAGTAGATTTAGTCAATAGGGGTTGGATATAAGATAATGGTTGTAGCATGGATCCTGAGAATTTTCTCGCGCCATCAACAGGTAACAGGAACATGTTGATTTTTGTTAAGTGTTCATAGAGGCATCACATACGCAAACGATAACTTTAACAGCAGTTATGTTAAAACAGGAATTCAGTGTTTACTTTCTAATATGTGATGGCTCACCCCGAAAAGGGAACTTTTCAGATTAAATCAATTTGATTTTATCATTTCAATTGTTACTGCATTTTGTAAGCTTTAAAATGACACCTTAATTGTTGAAATTGATCAAGGCGATCAAATTTTACAACAGAGAATCTGCTGGGATATTTGTATTATTTTCTTTCAGTTTCTTGAAAAGTGTACTGTCGCAAAATGTGCCTTTCCGGGGTGAGCCATCACATATATGGTTCGCACAGAATATATATTTGTTTATTTTAACCACAATATCTTGTTACTTTTGTGTTTAGTATTTAGTGACTGAGTGATATCGATTTGAATGCTAAAATTAGATGGGTTGGTAGGAGAAACCGTTTGTGAGGCATCTTATTGCCCAAATGGGAGAATAATCAATTGTGATTGTTGTTATGAATGAGAAAAGTGTCATAAATGTTCTGCTATGTATATGCATGCGCGTCTGTTTGTAGGTAGGAAAATGTAAGAATTGAATACCATAGAGCAGCAATAATCAAGGCCATTTGATGCATTCATATGTGTTGTATACAAGCAATAATAAATCATGCGTATGCAACATTGAATTATGTCCATTTTTCTATGCAAAGAAGGATTTAGTGGGCAACTGTGGTGTGGGTTTGGGCTATAAATCTTTTACACACAAGGTAGCCCTAAACATGTCTTTCCTTAATTTCATGAAATGGTTGACTTGGGTCATTGTTGCAGTGTGGTATTCAATTCTTGACATCCATAGATTATTATATAGAAATGAAAGGTGTATTAAGGATAAATTGGTAAAATAATATATGAAATAATTTTGCATGAATATGTAGAACTAAGGAAGGTTGTAAAAATGTGTACTTAATCTATTCTCCACGTTATAATAATTGGTTCTCTTTCCTGATTGTTCAATTATTTGTACCATTGCTGAACAAATCAATTTAAAAGATTATACCATGCTGGATATATCAATTTTAAAGACTTTATTCCATTGCTGAATGTATTCCATTGCTGAACGTGTTAATTTTAAGGACTATACCATCGCTGAACGACAATGACTAGTGTAGGAACTGTTGAAAGTTGAATATAGATTTCACATTTTTTATGCATACTATGAAATCAAGATTTTTCTGAAGATATCTGCACAGTTTTGCTGGCACAACTACTTAAGTATGAGCATCATTTGTAGAGAGAGAGTATTCAAAATGTTTTTTATCATTGAACTCTTTCTCTTGACCTTGCTGTGCGCATTACAACCTTGTAAATGTACATTGCAGACACAATTTAAACCCACAAAGTATGCTTAATGATACTGGGCAGATATGAAAAACTTATATAACTAGGATTATTTCGAAGTATAGGACATGACTTTTTTGTATGAATGCTTAATTTACCCTTTTTTAAATGGCCAAAATGCAGGTATGGCCTAGACTAAATCCTCCCGTCAGTGACATTCTACTCGATCACACTCAATTGAACATAAGTTGTTACGAGTAGAAGGATTCAGACTACTTAAGGCCTTTTTTGGCTTCAAGCTCTTCATTAGTGTATTTGTAGTTTGAAAGTAATTAATTCACCCTTTTTTAAATGGCCAAAATGCATGTATGGCCTAGATGAAATCCTCTAATCAGTGATATTCTACTTACACTCAACTGAACATAAATTGTTACAAGTTGAAGGATTCAGCCTACTTATGGCCTTTTTTCGGCTTCAAGCTCTTCATTAGTGTATTTGTAGTTAGAAAGTAGCCATGTTATGCAGGCCTTATCTTATGCTTTAATTATGCAATTTTTTGTAGATATAACCTTTAAATGCCAAATGTCTTTATATGATATTGTTACAAGTTTTGTGTTTTTGTAATGCAACTGCTATTGTATATAGTTGTACATGTGTATAGCCTTCTTTATATTGTGAGCAAATTAAAACAAAGTGTATATTTATAATATCTTACAACAAATTGTATGCCGTCCTTTATTGTGTTGTAATGTGATTCTGTTTAATTCAGTTCTATTTGTTTAATAGTGCAGGGCTGGCTTAAGGCTACAATTCTTTTTCAATAAGGAGATGGAGGAATATCATGTTTACTCCCAATTTTTTGAGTGCTTACAAATAACCAACAATCACAATTTTGGCATACATAACGGTTGGAGTCTCTAAATAATATACAAGCCTTGACAATTGATTTCTTTAACAGAATCATCTTCAAAATGGTGTCAACAATTTTCTTCTAAAAAGTTGACACCTTTTTTTGTTATCTCCTAAATCTTTTCAGTTCCAATCATCGCATTTTGTTCCGTTACTGCTAGATTGAATTGCAAATACTTATTAAGGAGTTATGTATAATGATTCAGACTAATTCTACCAACATCAATGGTAAATTTAATTAAAACAATCAAGTGCTTTCAAAGAAATATTGCTGTTGCTAACACTGAAAGTTAAAATTGGTATTCATAATATAATTCCATAATATTATATGAAGTAAATAAATCTAAAACTTACTTTGCAACTGTGCAATGTTTCGACCATTACCAATGGTCTTCAACAGGCAATCTGAATCCTAGAATTGGTCATGTGACAGATGGCTAGTGACGTCATGAAGTGCTCGGTCCCACACGTGACATTAACTATAGCGTAGACCCCCTTTCTCCTTTCTTATTAAGGAATCGGATGCCTGTTGAAGAGAAGGAATTTTTATAGGGGAACCGGTACTCGCCGCCATTTTGATTTGACAGCCGTGAAATTCCTATGGGACGGCAGCCATGTTGGATTGTCCCAGGTGATTGTCACTCATGGAGGGTGAGTTATTGTACTCCGGTATTTTACGGCTCCGCATGCCACGCTTTGAGAGTTTTCGCAACTGACTAGCGGGAAAATTGGCGTACATTGATCAGAGCAAGTCGCAATACACGCTACTTGAAATGCAGATGGGTTTGCACGTGAAACAAATTGCACACGCTGTATATGCATCAAGTGAAGATTTTTGTGATCTGCCTGGATATCGGGCCAAACTCTGAATATATCCGGAGGTACAATAACTCTGCTCCATGAGCGACACAAGATGGCGGAGAATACCGGTTCCCCTATAAAAAATCCTTGGTTGAACAACATTGGTAATGGTTGTAACTTGCACAGTTGCAAAGTAAGTTTAAGTTTTATATTTATTCACTTCGTATATTTACTTCTACTGGATGAATGAGAACATACATCTTCATATTCCATAATATTGTTATCCCCACTTTTAAATAAGTTTCTGTGAGAGAAATCAATAATGACTATTGACTACTCATATTTGGCAACGGTTGTGAAAGTGTATCATGTATAAGTAGGTAATACCTGGTCACGATATTCTCTAGTGGCAGAAGCCTTGTGAACCAGTCTTTGTATAGTTCTGCTGAGCACTGTAAAAAGTGCGCCAATTTAGAACTATTTTATAAAACTGTTGCACTTTTTGAACATGCAGGGTGTGCAAGTGTTTTGATTGCATAAACTAAAGTGTTCCATATGTGACCCGTCATCATAACAAGGTGTATGTAGCAACTTACATGTTTCTCATTTTGTGAAATCAGTAAAACCATGTTATCCCATACTGGAAGATGAACTCTTATTAAGGGTGATCAAATATCAGTCGATACCTTGTACAGTGTTAACTTGTCACATCATGATGCCATTTAAAACTGGTCATGCACCATAGTTGGGTTACTTTTCGGTAACATACATATAATGGGCAAAACCAGGAGCTGTCACTTTGCGTTATGTAAACTTTAAAACTACTCACGTTGGGATAAAAAAAGTATATATATTCTTAAAGTGTAAAAACTAAGGAATCATCCTAATATAATTTCAAGGTCATTATACAGGGTGTGCAGAAATTATACAGGGTGTAACATAAGAAATATTTGAAAAATGATTTTTTTTTTCAGATGCCTTTTTTGTACCCAAGAACATGCTTAATATTCAATAAAGCTACATACATCACAAGTACTATCCAGTCTCTTCCAGATAAACCCCTTTTTAGTTTTTCATTAATCATCCAATCCCTTAGTTAGGGTGATCAAATTTAAAACAAAAATGACCCCAGATGACCCCCAAAATACTTTTTACCCCCGATTTTTCATGTCACATATCAACCATCTAAAGGGGTATCCTAGTGTCCAAGTCTTATGAAAATTCATGAAAGTATGTGGGAATAGTGACAGATTTTGCAAACACTTGTACCTATCTTGACCATAGAGGTTTTTTGACCCCAGATCACCTTCAATTCTATATATTTTTATGTCACATGTGTAACCTTACCTTAGCATCCTTATGTCCAAATCTAATTAAAATCTATGCAAGTATGTTAGAATAGCGCCCAATTATGTAAATAAGGGGCTCCTCATTCTCCGGCTCATCATCCTCCACCGCTTTGATTAATTAACACATTAATTAATCCCAATCAAAAACCAAATTAGCTCAACACATACAGTTTTCATTTTATAAAAATATATTTATTCCTGTCTCATATGATGCCAAATTTACTAATAATGTATGACATAAGATACGGGAATTACGACATGAAAAACATAGTGCAGTAAGGGAATATGTTACTGCACCGCTTTATTAAGTTACCCAATATATAACACATGACCAACTATTGGTTACCCAGAGAAAGGGAATATTCCTCTTCAAGTATGAGAAACATATAGGTTACAACATATTCATATACAGTGTTTTTATATCTGGAGCATACGGTGTATGCAACCAGAATGCTTGTTCATGATTTAAAGGCATTACACATACCATATCCACTTGTCCAATTCAACTATTTTCTGCCTAATGGCTTATTCAGAGTTATGTCGATATGCATTGCACGACACCCATTGAAGCACAGTCTTTTACACACACTATTCTTTGTGCATAGCACGTGTAAAGACTACGTGTCAATGGGCATCGCTCGATGCATATCAGCAGATTCTGAATAAACCATATCACACACCCTTGGAATTAACCTTTAAGTTATACCCACTCCAAAATTTTAACAAATCATCAAATTTTATATGAACAATATCTGGCACTCTGGTATGAAATAACTCAATGGCAAAGGCGATGTACATTCAGAAAATTAGTAATTGAATGGGACGAGTGGAAACAGTATTAACACACTGCATTCAAAATTATCAAAATTTGTGTTTCACAATTTTCTTCCAAGCTGTTACACAAATGGGAAATTGAAAAAAAAAACACCTTTAAATTCGCCATCGTTGAGATTACATATCTTTCTGGTTTCTGGCTCAAGCTAGACTTCATGTTGTTTACCTGTCAGTAGAGGTAATAAGTCGGGAACTACTCAATTCAGCAGCCTGCTGGAATGAGTGTGCACGTTCAATCCAGTAGGCGAACAATGCTCCATTCAGTGTGATTCGGTAAATGAGGGGGCATACCGGGTAAACCAGTCAAAATGGTCGTTGACATAACACAAAATACAAGATTAGTTTTAGGTAAATCAAACACCCAGAAAATCTTGCACCAGGTAAGAAAATATTTACAGTTGCATTAAAATAATAATACAGGAAGCATCAAGACCGATGAATGGAGCATGGTTCGTGTGTTAGATTGACCATGCACGCTTGAAATTGAGCAGTAGTTCCCGACTAAATATGGCGATCAGTTTGGCTTTGGTTCACAACACAGTTTAGCAAGAGCTTGTACCTTGTCTACTATTGAATTTGACGTTGCACTTCACCAGCATATTGATACATGAAACCAAAGCACTTCTGTAAATCTGGAACTACAAAAGAGGAATTGAGCTGTACGTCCACAAAAAATCTATCCAAAATGACCACTCAAGCAATTCAGTTTTAGTTCAGTTCAATTTATATGGTTCCATCTCATATAGATATACTAAACAATTGATAACAATAAAGTTGTAAAGATGTTCAATATTTTTTACTATACCTCATAAATATTTATTCCCCAAAGTGCACGTAATACCCACGCAGGGAAAAAATTGAAAAACTACTGCACCCCCATAATCATATCACTTATCAGTTAGAAATTCATACGGTGACTGAGAAGAATGGACATTTTTGGGTGATTTTTTGATGTGTTTTAACACCACATTCAGTGAAATATATATGAGGTATAGTAAATCAAATACAACATGGTTTATTTCGAGAAGTATTGTAAATCCCTGATCCTTCGTTGTTGGATATGTGTGACTTCTTCCCTCTGCATCGTGTCGGGTCAGTAATTTTCACTACTTCCCGCTATACCATGTTGTATTTGTATAATAACAAAGATGTGGAAGCCATCAAGAACGGAGAATATTTAATACATATCGAAAAATATACAGAATATACAAATACATAACAATCGAGGGTTGAGAGCCACAAGGCAGTATCTGCACACAAAAAATAGAGCCACAAGGCCGTATTTGCATGTGCAACAATGGTGCAGCTTTATGGCTCTTTTGTTGCCCATGCATATACGGCCTTTTCTCAACCCTCGATAAAAAGAGAAACGATTACAGATCCTAATACAGGGGATGCTCAATAAGGTTGTAACATAAGATAGGAGTTAAGCTATGTGCTATATAGTTCAATTTGATGAATATACAAAAAGTTTCAAGTAAATTTTAAAGCATTAAAAATCAAGACAAAATAATCATCATGAGGTCCAGAACTCCAATAATTATGTCCAACATGCCATTTTTGAAACCAGCAGCCCAATTATTTTGATGTATAAGCAGTAACCTTTTTTACGTCATAGACCATATTCTATGGTCTTTGCTGGACACCCTAGTCACATAACCTTGCGGCAAGGTTATGATATGTTTATGGCGGCATACCAGGTCAATTTCAGCAGACACCGATCGGACACCGGCCGCAGTCTGACCGGTGTCCGTGAGCCAGTTGAGATGCCGGAAGCATGCCGCAAGAATTTAATTCTGAGTTAAAAGCTTGCTCCTTATATACCATGTCTTCAATTATGGTCTAATAACCACCGGAAACCGCAAGAGCTTGCAAGCATTCACCGGTGTCATACTGGCGTTGCAGCTTCCTTCGGCTTACCAGACACTGGTCGGCGACCAGTGGTTATGTGACCAGGGTGTCAGTGATGACACCTTGTCTTTGCACAGCTTGTTGAATATTGCACTTGGGTGAGAGGTTTCAAGGTGACTGCATGTCAGTTTTGCCATTTTGGTCAATTTCAAGGTGAAATATTGACTTATTACTGGATAGTCTTAGTTTCTTGAAACCTTTCATATATTCACCATTTAAGTTAAACTACATAGAAAAATTTAATGTTCAAAACAGGTTTAAGAGTTAGACCAGGTCTAACTTAAGCCTGGTCAACAGCAGTCAGGAGGGCAATCCCACAATCCAAATTTACACTATTAAGATACCGCGAACCTACCATAGAAAATACGTGTTACTGTAGTCGCCATTGATTCACCACTTTTACATGAAGGGAAAGTTGTTTTCTTTCACCAGATCGACTGTAACATTCATTCCAAGTAAGAAAAACATTTTTGGCAATTAATTCCCTTCCACTCTTATACCACAGTTTATGATGTTTTAATTTCAAGAAAACCAGCCAAATTGGTACACATCTTGTTTCTACTACGAGTACGTAAAAACATTGTCCCTGGTATATCATTATATATCAGTGATCAGTCGCGATGTGTAAGAGGCTATTTTTACGTTAGCCAAAGTTGTATAGTATAAGTAACAATAAATTCAATACTAATCACAGCGAGAAGCGTGGCCGAGTGGTCTAAGACGCCATGCACATTAAACTCTACAGACCAATGGCATATCATTTTCTTGGCCGGGTTCGAGTCCGCAGGAAATCTTTTTTTTTTCTTCACTTCTTATTGAGAAATGATGACGTCACACACAGCGTTCATTCGATAATATCAAATCACCGCAATGCATTGTGGGATTGGCCTCCGGACTGCTGTTAGCCTAGTCTAAGTGAAATTCTGTATCACAGCTAAATATATTTTCCTTGGCCAATATTGTCATCATTTGTGCTACTTTTGTGATTTTTTATTTTAAAAATTGTTGCTGTTCAAAAATGTGGCAAAAGGATCTTTAATGTTAGTAGTAATTTTGACTTACACACTATTATGTTTTCAAGCTAATTTTGAGCAATTTTCAGCTCAAATAGTTGTATTTTTATGGGAAAAAATCAGTTCCTGAGATCTCATTTCGGGGGAAAAATCAGTTCCATAGACCCTATTTTTGACCAAAAATCTTGTTCTGCAAGACCTTATGTTGGATATTATGGATCTCACATACCTACCAATTTTTTTTTTGAGTACCTCGGGTCAGTAATTTTCACTACTTCCCGCTATACC
>JXSR01S019136.1:31010-42434 GCA_000969725.1 Ophiothrix spiculata | reverse complement strand
TTCTTCAATATCGATCACCAGAACTTAAAAATAAACTGCTCATTAAAAACTCATTTGCATAGGCTCTAAGCGTTGACTGTGGATTCAAATGGCACAATGTTGAACAACACTTGATGGACAACTACGCTCAGATCTAACATCACTGAGGTATGGATTCATGCTGCAATCCGGGGGGAGGCACTTATATTTGGAAGTGATGGGGTGTGCGGAAAAATATAGGAAAAGGTGTCTTTCAGTGAGGACCTCTTAAAAATAGGGGGTCATTCACAGAGGACTATGAAAGATAGGTTGTCTTTTGGTGAAGCCCTTAAATGTTTTGACAGTTTCAAAATTTTGAAATTCAGTGCAAACATTTATGTTTTTGAAAACATTCATGACACAGGGATACAGATAGAGGTTAAATGCTTATTCAGAATCTATTTTTTCAAATCCATTTTCAAGTTTTAAAGGGGCTATTCATTTTTCATTCTCAAGGTCACCTCTTGATCAAAATTGAGTTTTTTAGCTAGTAAGAATCCTTGACTGGTATATGTTACTATAATCCAAAACCATCTTTTCAAATGAGCTTGCATTTTTGGAGAAAAATGAGAAAATGTGGCACTTTCTAATTACTGTCAGGGCCCTGACAGAAATTACAACACAGTAGCCTATGGGCATTTTTGAAATACTGAAAAACTTGAAATCCAATAGTCGGAATCAAGTGAAATTTTCAGCATTCATTTATGATGAACTCTTCGTTTTATTAAGTTAGAAAATAGGTGAATTTTTTTCACATCAGAAGCATAAATTGCACCCTTAAGGTCCTTTCACATGCAGGTAGTCATCAGAGCCTCTACCAAATGTGACCCGTCATATCAACAGGTATCTTTATTAAGGGTCCCAAAATGAAAACTGATTTTTTTTTTGGTCTCATCTGAAAGATTATATTTGAAGCTTTAAAATGACTCATTGCTTTTAGTTTTTGGTTGTTCGATTGCAAAGTTACATCCAAATAAGGTCCTGCGGGGAAACCGGAAACCCTGAATTTTCCCGGACCGGACCGGACCGAAACCGGGTCAGGGAAATTTTTCTCGGGGTCGGGGAAAGTTTACATTCGGTCCGGGAAATGCAAAGGTCATTCGGGTAAAAATAAAATGGAGCAACAATTAATCGCTGTGTCTATAATGTCATATATCTTGTTAAACACTATTTTAATGACTTGAAATTCAGGTAACTCGGGGTCAGGGAAAAATATCCATCTTGACCGGGAAATCATGAAAATCTGCTGGTCCGGGTCGGTCCGGTCTAGTAAAATCCTTTCGGGTCGGTGTCGGTCGGGGCAAACTAAATTTTCATCGGGTTCGTGCGGGTCGGGGAAAAATATGTCGGGGAACGACGGGGTCTGGGTGAAAAAACCTGCCCCACAGGGCGTTACATCCAAATTGGTAAAAGGCATCAGGCTAATTCAGAAAACTATAGTTCTGAGAAAATCAAGTTTAAAGTTTCTGTACTGGTAAAACTTGAATGGAGAAAAGATTTTTATCTTATTTTTTAAAACATTTGTCTTATGTTTTGGGTGTTGCAACCTGATTAATATGATGGAATACACTTCAAAGGTAGCATTTCTGATGAAATTAGACATTCGACCTTGGACGTGATTTTTGACTATGCTCATCTTCAATGGCCCGTATCTCGTAATTTACTATGCCTATGTTAAAGTACCTTTTGATATGAAGGGTCACAAATTAGAAATAACAAACACTGCTGACCTTATGGGCGCACTACACTAAATAACTAGCACTCGCAATCCGCATTTCTAAAATCGGCAAAATTGACTGCCCTTCTATAAAATGAGGAAGGGCGATATGTTTGGTCAATATTTTGTTCTAATTATAAAGTTAGAGCATAGGTTTATTTAAAGATGCTCTGATGCCATTTTTGATCGCCAGATTACTTTTTTAAAATTTAAAGGGTTTTCCTTAATTTGCGCTTGATTCTGGTAATACAAAATTCGGCTGTCAGTGATAGGGGGCGTTATTACTTCAACGTCCAGTATCTTGAAATTTTTGCCTTGTAGGTGTACTTTTATCATCATTTTGTGTTAGATGAGATCATAATCATCTGAGAAAAGGCAGTGTTGAAGTAACCAGTTGCTTTATTATTGAGAATTCTGGTGTTTTTAGGAAGCCATTTTGTACAGTATAGTCAATGGGAAGCTATTTTGTGGTGTGTCGCCTTATATGTTTAGAGGCCATGTAAAAAGAATAGCAATTTTTTTTTAATATTGTAGATGCAGGATCCTTGACAAATCTGGAGAGGAATTTTGAAGGAAAGGGAGAAAAAATATGGGTCAAAGAAAATGAAGTAACAGAATGACAAATAAAGCTTTGTTAAAAAACAATATTTTGTTTTTGGTAAATGCGCTGAATAGTAATTATGTGTTTTTATCATATACTTGTACTTGTTATGGAAAAAATCTTCAGGTGTACCTTTTTGTGTCTTCCAGGGAGAATTTTCAGCCTTTTGCTCAACCTTGCAAATAGTTCCATTTACGTCACTATATTATTTAGATATAAAAGCAAAGGACATCAACACATGATCTTTGGATAAAAAAATAAAGATTCCTTGTAAATACTGCTAAAAATATCCTTACCTTACAATAAGTATATAAAAACTTTTTCAACTACTCCCCTATATTACCCTTTATACCCAAAACTTGTTTCGACTGCCACATTCATTTACAAAACCCTTTAAACAATTTAATAAATTTAGTTCAAACTCCATAAATTTATCATCTATTCTCTTACATTTATCTATATACTATATAGAACTATTTTCTTATGAAACTTGTGATTTTCCTATAAAACTTCAAGTCAGAACAAGAAAGCACTTTGAAAATAAACTAAGCCTGTTCTTGTCTGCCAGCAATATCTTTTACCTCATATTTGTCAAAGGCAATACACACAAAAAAACTAATTACAATGAAACAACTTGTCGTCCTTGTTAACTAAATCAAACCTTAAGGGCTTCCAACCCCCTTATAAAGCTTTATTCCCTAAACAAGTAATGTTTTATACAATATCCCCAAACATGTTTTATCTGCGCTTGCTAGCAAAACAAACTCCACCAAGGCAAGAATCGCTATTATGTTACCGTATCTAAATTACTTAACACAACAACTTGTCCTTTTACACCATCTCATCTTTATCATGTCAATTATGTCAAACAAACTACTCCCTAAATTACACTTAATTTTTCCTCGCTGAAAATTCAGACCACATGTGACGTAAAATCAACTAATGCTATATGATATCGTACAAAATAGGGGGAGATGTTAAAAAGGGGTTTACCAAATGGGCTGGAGTGGTCGGGGCTTTTTACGCTCTCAATGCCTCAAAAAATGATAACGTGCTGTCAGATGACAATAAGCCCTGTGGTTAAGATAATAGCTGCTTCAAATGCTTGACTAGAATCAACAAATCAGCTGTCACAATATATATTAATATCATCTATCGTCAACAACCAAGTCTCATCCAGTGCTACAGTTATCATCTAGTATTGCCCTCTCCTTACAGAACGCTACTCAAACTCTATTCATGTTATAGACCAGCTTGACAGGTGAATTGCTAGATTGTTTTGCTAGGTTTTCATCCCAATTTATACAAGGAAGACGATGCAGGCATGGGACTCCCAGTGAGATAACGGCGATGATAGGTGACGTGATGAAATCAGAGGTATTCTCAACCAACATGGCATGCAATTACTTTTTGATGAAAAAAATGTACAAATGTTAGCAAAATGGTTTGATCTGTTTATACAGCTGATGCGACCTGAAGTTCAGTAATGAATACTTGAGTTCTGGTGATGTCAAAATCCTTTCAAGAATGAAAATATCACTCTAATTGAACATTTTGTAACAACTTCATTTGCCAAATTTGTTTAGTTTATGGGATCAGAAATGGGTATCATGAGTGAAAAACACAGTCACATCATTTTTTCTTGTCTTTCTCTTGTTCTGATGTAACCACATTCAGTAAAAAGATCACTCTTTAATTAAATACAAAGAACATCTAAATTATCCTAAAGCATGTTATATCAATTTTGTTATATTGATTTAAAACAGGATCAACTCTGCTTCTGTAACTCCAGATGACATGTTTTGCTCAGTTTGCATTCCAGTTTCCGCTTAGGGTAACTTGGCAAAGGATGGAAGGATAGTGCCCTGGTGAATGGTAGCTAAGCCAGTCAGTCAGGCCTGGGCCTCCCCCTCCGACAAAATTAAGAAAAGTACAAGTTGATTGGCAGTTACACTAAGTTTACACTTCTCTTCAGCAGAAATGTAAAATGCCTCCAAATTTTGTATGCATTTACAAAAATTTCAATTACTTAAATTAGGAAATTGACAACAAACCACTATTTTTTTAAGTTAAGGGAACTTGAAAATTTGGGATGTACCATTTTGTGCCTACTCATGCGAGGAGTTGTCCCCCTTCAAAAACCTTATCCTCACCTTGCCCAACCATATGAAAATTTCTGGCTACACCACTGGATTGTGTAGCAGTGAGGACAGATTGCCCGTCCACAGGACTGTCAAAGGGATTTTTTACAACCTACCTGGATAAGAAAGGAGAGAAGGTAAAATACCGGGGTACAATGCAGGAAAGCTAGAGGGGAGTTGAAAATTTAGAAACTATTAAATTTGAAGGGAAAAAATGCTGAAACCATACTTTTTTGTCTTGCTATAACACGCTAGTTTCCTTTCCAGCATTAACAACATTCCATAGATATTTGGTTGTATTCTATGAACAACTTGGTTCCCCACCAATATAATTAAATAATCTACACAAATTAAAACAAATGTCCTCTCAACAAGCAAAAATTTGTTACAAATACACTCTTAGAAAAACAGGTTCCAAAAGGGTTCTTATTTGTCCTGTATGTGGAACCCTCTATGGTGCTCACAAGCCACTGTGGGGAACTTTTTCAGGTTCTGAATGTAACCTGTACAACCTTTAATGGTTCTCCAAAGGGTGAATACATTTTCAGGAACCCTTTTTTAAGGTTCTACAGCGAGGGTTCCACTTAGAACCTTTTTGGAACCCTTTTTTTCTAAGAGTGTATACTCTTTTAACTTACTTGACCATGCAAACATTGGACACCTCTAGCTGTCCACTGTATCATGAAGGAGAGCCAGATATGAAGGTTTTATTTTGCAGCTAGTCTTGATGATGATGCAATCAACTGATTTTGATTGGAAGTCTTCTCAGGAGTCTCTTATTATGCAGCCATTGCCAGTCACGCCATAGGGTTTGGGCTAACTTTCCTCTCCTGAAGTTCTGAGTCTAGAGCTCTCCCAAAATGCTGCCATATCTATTTGTTGGTTTTTCATCTCCTAGTCTGTCCAAAATCTAAAATATCTAGGTCATTTGGTGTAAGTTCTTGACATGGTAGCAAACAGTTTATATAACAACTCTCTCCGAACAACTCAGAACCAAGCATACTGAAAAGAGAAATTAAAACCCAGATTAACCCTAACCGAGCTAGAACTCACTAAAGCTCACTGTCAAAAATTTAAAAAAATATGCTTAAGACTGAATACATCTGTCATAGATAGGGGTTGCATATGGGACCAAATTGATGCCCGGTTAGCAGCCATGGTGGCCTACTAATGGTGTGCCTCGCTTAGGGCACCAGTGGTCATGGGTTCGAATCCAAGAGGAAACATTTTTTTTTTGTCTCCTATGACGTAGTTGAACTTAGGCTGGAAATGGACCACCTCTCAATTCAGGATAAGGGGTTAAGAAAGTCAATAGTGTCAAGATTTGGAAATGTCATCTTTGCACTGTAGAATAGTTTAAAATCATTTCTATAATTTCCTCATTTGACATTATAACACATTTTCTGCAAGAAATAAAGTCATTATAAGTAAATTCGGTTTTTGAGAGCCAAAATGTTGCATTTAACCTTTAAAGGGCCACGAGTTTCACGATTGTGATGTGATTTTAAAAACCTCTTGTCTTTTCTGCCTATAAAGATTAGTAAAAAATAAATGTATGCTTAAAATATCACTTGATTCTGATTGTTGATATTTAGTTTGGAGCCCTACTTTTAAAAATCTCCATAGGCTACAGTAAGTATTGGTTACCAGGGCCTATCATAAATAGAAAATGAAACGCATTGTAATTTTTCTCAAGAATGCAAATAAACAAAGTGCAATTTCAGATTTGCAGCAGACATTAGTCGAGGCTTCTCATTTACAAAAATTTAAATTTTAAAAGAGGAAACAACATTTATAAAGTTACAGATCATGGCTTGCACTTTCAATAAATTAAGTTTGAATGAATTGAAATCTTCTGAAACCAAACACTATTGACGTGATATAGCTGTTATGATTATCATTACCATACAGTGCAAACTATTACAAAGCATGTGTTATTCTACTCATTGTATAAATCTGACCCTGTGCTAGCCCCTTAAATTAGATCAACGTACCACACTGCCCCACCCCTTACATGCCCCCAGCGAGCAAAAGAGAAAAGGCAAACGCTACAATACAGCAATAAGTCTCTTCCCGGCCAAGTTGGATGATGTGACGCTAATGTTAGACAACAGTTTCGCCATTACGTAGTGTCAACAGATGAGCATCAACCGAATACCGCCTCGGGGCGTAATCACTCCGGCTCAAAACAGGGACCGCTGTATCACAATGACAGACCATCCCCTTGCCAAACAGGTCTTTTAAGCTTCACATTTCTTACATATCCAGAGATGAAGTATAAACAAGATCGGTTTTATGTAAATACAATTATGGTGGCACGATTTCTTAAGAGCATGACTTGAAAGCATATCAAAGCACAGAGCTTACGGGCATAGAGGTTTACGAAATTTGATAATCGTAACATAAAATGACTCAAAATGCTGTTACAAATCATATAAATGCTATCAAAAGTCAGGTATATCTGTATAAACAGCTGATGGAAGTGCCACAAGGGGTTTGTAGATTTCAAGAGGATTTTTTTTTTGTTAAATAAAAAGCACTTCTCTCAGTTCACATTTTCTGACATGTAACTTGTCAGTTTTACAACGACTTGATTTAAAGAGTGTAAAATAATCATTGGAAGTTTCATATCCTTACTACTGTCATATTTTATGTGATCAAGAGATATTTCTTTTGATATGATACTTAATGAAAATCAGACCAAATGAACACAGATTTATTACTGCTTATAGATGCTATTTGCTTAAAATAGTTGCTGGTTTGTGACTGGTAGTGCATATGTGAATCGAATAGAGCTAACAAAGAGATTAAACTTGTAAAAAAATAATTACTTGGTAATGGGTTTTTTTCCAGAAAAAGGTTAAAATAAAATCATATTTTATTATTAAAAGACTGTCACAATGTTATGGCCAAATTTGTCATGCCAAAGTCAAACTTATTTTGATATATAATTTTAATATGATTAAAATACAATTTTAAAAGCAATTCTGACAATAACTGAAAATAGATTGAAATCGATTTCGATAAAATAATATTTGTTGTAAAAGTGATAACCCACAAGAATTCAATTGTTAGGTAAAACAAAATCCAAATAATACCACCAGATATAACTGCAATTCAACAACTTTAACTACAAAGAAACATCACAATTCTTAATTTAAAAGGATGAAAGCTGGGATGAAAAAGCATTGTTACTTGGCCAAATAGCATGTTACATTCCATTTAACTTATGATGTATGGAATAAAGGCGAAATCATACTCGGCCTCAAAACAAAATTTTTCCTACCAAACATTTGGTCGTGACGTCAAAATGACGATTGACTCCAAACAAAACAAATTGAACACCGAGTTGAGACCAAATAAAATTTCGCGCTAGAATGCACATGTTATTGAATTGCCATATACATTGGACCAAATGTTTGCTATCCGTTCATACTTTAAATTCGATGGCAAATATTTGGTGACGTCACGTCCAAATGCTTGGTAGGAAAAATTTTGTTTGGAGGCCGAGTATGTTATCAGCTTAAGAGTTATCAAAGTTTTGGAAATTTAACCATACTAATTCAGTCTATTTTAGTTGAACTTTTCATTTTAATCAAACCAAGTAAAGAAAAAAATGTTTTATGTAATCACACTTGCCTGCCTTTTTAACATTATTATTATTAGATTGGATATTTTATAAAATTTCATCCATGTTTAAAAAACTGAAAATGAAATATTTATTTAAACATACATGTCAGTAAGGTTAAAGGTGTTGGACATTGGGGGCATTGGACAAAATTTTGAAATTTTGTTAGTGGATGATTAACACTTTCTATTTTAGAATATAACATTTAATTACAAAAGATCGGGACAATTTTGATCAAAACCTTCAAAAAAGTCAAAAATTTGAATTTTATTTTATTTGTTGATTTTGGGTATAAGGCTATTCTCTAAACGTATTTATTGATGCTATATAATGAGAAAGAGTCAAAGTTTTGTTTGTGAAACATTCCTTTCACATCATAGATTGCAGAAAAATCAAAAGAAATGCATAACTTTTATTAGATCTCCTGAAAAGGCCATTTCTAGAAATTCAACTATAGAGGGCAGTATTTATCGTTGTCGACAACGATGATTAAAAATAACAGAATAAATACATATTTTGATATATAGGGTGTGAATTTGTCACTGAAACTTTGCATGCTATCATTATAACCGCTAATACTTCAAATGATGCAAAAATCTCAAAATGTTTGGGTAAAAGTTTGGGGATGATGCTGAACTTGTCCAATGCCCCTTACATACAAAATATGTGACCATTCATCTCAAAAGTGACATCAATGCAGCAAACTTCATATTGTGCTACAGGTGAAAATACATGTCAAGGTCGTAATTTATCGAAATTGATTTTTTGACAGATTCACAATCTGTGTGCTTACTTCAAAACACCAGCAAAGTTTCATTTCAAGAAAATGATCGGAATTTGAAGTATACTTATATATCTTGAGGACAATCAACAGAAAATAACGGGCGTACTGATCTTTGAATGCATTTATCTCATTTATACATTTTACTCCCTTATATCCTTTGATGGAATATATATATATTTTGATTCCTGGAAATCTAGTGAAGTTCATTGAGGTGTAATTTTAAACCTTATATGGTCTTTGCAAATATTTAAAAAAGTGAAAATGGCAAGTGGCTGCATTTATGCATATGTGATATCTACAAGGCTTGATCAAAACTCTTAAAATAAAAACTTAAAAGGGCCTTCCGATTGTTGGAGATCTTCTGAACATGAACCAGATAAAACAAATGACACTATTAGGCTACAATCTCATAGAAGTATACAGTATAAGATATTTGCTATATGATGCTCCCGGGAAGGTTCTCATATTTGAAATTGACAGGTAATTAATTATCTCCGTTACTAAGAATATGAGTTCTGTACAGTCGCGGATCAAGGGGGAGTGGAAGGGGCGGGTGCCCCCCGTAAAATTGGAAAAATCCTGCAAAATCAGCCTAATTTAGGTCAATTTTTTGTTATAAAAGCTGAAAAACACCCTCTCCGCCCCCGTAAAATTCAGATCCTAGATCCATGGCTGCTGTACACTTCTATGTGATCGCAGTCTTAAAGATACATATAAAATAAAAGTACCGCCTTGTATAGAACCTAAACATAAAACTAAGGGTTTTTCACCCAGTCTTTCTACATATTTACACACACAAACCAACAAAATGATTTGGAAATAAACTTATACAATCGTTGATTAATGCGGTGAATTAGAAATAACCTGACCATTGTTTAGCAGGATATCTCGGCAATCGCTTTGACCTTCGGACATATCCTGTCAATCATTTTGGCTTAGCGTTCTTACTGAAACATGTCAATCATCTTTATGACACTGTTTGACAGCTCTCCAATTCGAAAGGACAATAGTTTGGAACAAATAGTTACCATGGTTACCTAACTTTTAACAAATAATTACAGACCTATGTTTTACTGTTTTTGCCTATGTTGTTATAATAGATTTATTTTATTTTTGCAATTTTTCCCTGTCTCTCGAACTGTCCATTCCGTAAAATAGGGAATATTAATTTAATTGATTAAATCAATATAGTCCTCCAATATTTTGCAGTGCACGAAGGCGGAAAAATGGCCATACAAAAACTTTGTTTGACATATTAGGGGAATGAATTATTATGAAATAAAATTGCAGTCACTGAAATTCATCACCACCACCATCATTATCATCAACAACAGCAAAAGCAAACAACAACAACAACAACAACAAAAAGAAGAAGAACAACAAAAAAACAAACAAAACAAAACAAATCACATATAAAAAGCGCAAAGGAGCGTATTGCTAAAGGCATCCAAGTTGTTTCGTTGTTAAAATGATTCACTTTTCTACAACCTAATGCTTCATTATTTTAAAGTGTCAAGATGTTCTTAACATTGCAAATAATTTGTGTTTACTATAACATGTTGTTTTGTTTTGTTGGCATTACTGGAATCATATTTATTTATCTAGAGCCTACAAGTTTACAATTATATGCAATTTATGCAAATTTGTAAAGTGAATACCATATCGCAAACATAATCTTTAATTTTTCCTGCAAACATTTATATAATGTATACAGTAAAAGGCGAACCAAAATCAATTTATCTTGGATGATTGTTTTTCTTTTTTAATAGGCATACATGTAACAAAGTATAGTATCAAAACTATCTGTATGAGGATACTCTGATGGATTTTGTATACTGTATTATATTGAAACAAGCAACGACAGGCATATCTGAGAACTTGCTGGGTGACTCGAACTTATTAATGTTGATAAATAAACTGGCTGAGTTCCCTTCATCCCCACAAAATAATGCACGTTAGCCTACCCTTTCGCTAAATTTAGTATAGTGTCTAATTAATAAATGAGTTTTAGTTGATCAACTCTTGTAAATTCAATAATTTTAAAAATTACCTTGAACCATTTGTGACAAAATGACTTCTACTTTCCACTGCAGTATGTTTGAACAATTCGTCACACATTTTGGATCACAGTTCAAACCTTTCAGCAGCTTCTGTGACCGATGTATTTGAAGAAAAAAGGCCAGAATTCCACCACCACTATAATGAAGAGCTGATTTGCAACTGCATTCGTTCCTTTTCTTATTTTTAATAAATTTTCAGAGCAATTATATGCCTACTAAAGGAAGTATTGTAATAAAAGTCAAATAATCTCTTGTTTACAAAAGATTACTCAGTGATAGTGATTTTATCAGCAACAAGAGCGGAACAAAAGTATATATTTACAATTTATCCATTTACCTGTAAAATATGAGAATCGTTGACAATTTGTTTTCTTCAAGTTCTGTTTCAGAAATCCCAACAACATCAGCTTATTATCAACTGTCAACAAAAAAGACATAGTGATGACACATTATTGATAGAAAAATAACATAAACA
>JXSR01S019131.1:21893-41600 GCA_000969725.1 Ophiothrix spiculata | reverse complement strand
ATATGTTAATTTCTATTTAGAGATTGAAAATTAAAGAAATCCGCAGAATATTAATAATATATATAATTAGCCGCAAATCGTGGTTTCAAGTTATCAGATAATATAATGAATTATAATATCAACATGCAATCAACTGATCGTGAATAATTACAGTTCCCGACATAGATGGCTTTCCAAGTTTAGTTTTAAAAAATCTTACTTTTGGAAAGCCCTTTATGTCTATGTTTGGCTTAAAAAATATAAATGAATGGGTTTCAGGAAATAAAAGTTGATCTCACCACCATTTTTCAGTGAAAAGCCATCTATTTCAAAATGTTTATTCGCGACTTTACGCCAATTTCGTGAGAACGCGCCTCAAATGATTTTCGTTATATTACTTATCGGTTACATATTAATGTTTGTCTGTTAACCATGAGCCGGCCATGTAGTCAACATTTCACTAAATATCCGAAAGCGCATATTCATGTAATTTAAGTGTAATGTTATAGTAATATCACAAATTTAATTGTGTAAATGTATTTATCATATGACTTAATAAATTTCCACGTAACTGTATATACAATGAAAGTCTTATAGTTAATGTAATGTGATTTATATTGTATTATGAGTTTTTCATGCTAATTTGTAGAATATCAAATAACCACCATTTCGATCAGAATCTACATGCATTGAGCATTTATCATGAATGATACGTCAAATTTTGGACTTGATTCAGATGTAAAATTTTTCCAATTTTTCAAAAGTTTTGTTTCTTAGTTGAGTGAATTTAATGATTGGTTTTTTTTATCAATG
Organism: Ophiothrix spiculata; assembly: GCA_000969725.1. Taxonomy (NCBI): domain Eukaryota; kingdom Metazoa; phylum Echinodermata; class Ophiuroidea; order Amphilepidida; family Ophiotrichidae; genus Ophiothrix; species Ophiothrix spiculata. The sequence goes on along the minus strand of JXSR01S019131.1, from coordinate 40,808 downwards.
CAATGTTTTCTGAATCTGGATAGAATCCTTCCCAGAAATTTATTGTCTAAACATATAACGTATATTGTATATTACAAAACTATATATATTCAGTGTACCAGGATGTGTAATTCAATGAAAAACCTTGATAATTGTAACATGAAAGATCATATCATCAAAAGGCAATATCTAAACAAGCTTCTCAACTGGAATCCTGAATGAGCGCCATCATTTGATAGAGTTTACCTGTCATGTAATAGATGCATATTAATTGTTTATTCATGTATGCTAGTGATACTAGGTTGCTGGTAATGAATAATTAATGCGCCATAATTTAAAGATGGGCGTTAGTAGATGTATTTTGTTAATTAATTCAGTTCGTATACGTCAGTATTCTGCAACGTTTATCTTTGCTGTTTGGCATGAAATGGTTGGAAATTTATATGACCCAATGTCTCGAAATCATAAAAAATTAAAATGTAAACTATTAGTCGTTGTACAGAATATTATGGATTATTAAACTCGTACAGGATATCATACGAGGAGATTCATTGGCTATTAAAACAGCGCAGTGGTGATGTTTGTTAAAATGGCGACGGTAGGTAATGTGTACATAATACCTGCTATATGCATAACGTTATCGTGTTTATTATCTTCAGTAGACGGAACGCGTGTTATTATTTCTAGCCCCGTGAACTCGGTAACCGACGGCGGTATTTTGCCAATTCAGTGCCAGGTATGGAATAGTCCAAAGAATTACGAAGTACATATTTTTCATGATGCAAAAAATGGTTTAGATAAACTGACGAATGCGGGAGAAATTGTGCGATCATCGCAAAGACAGCATATGTTTCTTGCTAAAAGATCCTTTACAGGTGGGTCTAATGTATATTTTCTTACCATCCTTGATGCATCACAAGATGATACTGGACTGTACTCTTGTAAAGTTATGGATTTTTCTTCTCTTACGTATATTGCTGAAGATTCTGTTGGAATCAAAATACATGCATACCCAGACGCTATGTATCCCCTTTGCAGTAGCATTCCCAGTCAACCAATTAATCTAAATGTTCGAGACACCCTTACGTTGAAATGTACATCTCAGAAAGGAATCCCCATGATTCAAATGAAATGGATGAACAATAAATCTTTGCGTTTTCTATCTTCTACAAATCGAACTGATGGAAATCTTGTTCATACAGACTCTATCCTGCGAATCGATGAGTCACATCAAGGTACCACATTTAGTTGTGAAATAAGAAGCAACGGTTTTCCTGACTGGAAACGTTCATGTATCATTGGTCCAATTAATGTACAGTCAAGTAGCTCTGTGAATAATGGCGTGGGAATACATAATACTGGAAAAGATGAATCAGGTTCGAATTTAATCAAAATACCACTCATAATTGAAGCTTGCAGTAAATGTGCATCTGATGATACATTACAATTCTATTTGACCATCGCTACAATAGGAACAGGATTGCTAGCGTTTATTTTCCTGATATCAACAATAATACTTTGCTACAAATATCATTATATAGAATCAGTAGTTATAAGAGAGCCACCCAGAATGCTATCTCCTCAACAATCTATTGAACCAGTTTATGTTTCATTACAAAGACGCAGTCTGAATGCTGATTGCGAATACATGACTCTAGAGGATCCAAATAATCCTGATACTAAGATTATTGTTCCAAGAGAAACTTTCGACGACTATTGCAAAACCATGACTTTAAAACGAGTTTGAACAGGGTTAATATCATGTTTTACATTATACCTGTTGATGCTGATCGAAAAAGGCTTTTTTCATAATTTCTTTCTGTCAACAGTTTTTATGCATTGCAACTGATCTATCTTAACATGAAATGGGAATTTTGTTTTTAATTGGGTCGAAAAAAAAGTGTGCTGCACACTCTTGTGACCATATCTCATTTTAGTGAAATTCTTGTTTATTTTACAACAAATGTTATTTAATTCTCATCTTCTTGGTTTGTTAATGGATAAATATTTATCAAATGGAGTCCAAGGATCCCAAATATGAAGTTATTGTAAACCCTAGTCATTTCGTATTCCTGAAAATTGACGTTTTTGGTCAAAATTCTAAGCGAGGGCTTTTTGTAATTATGCGCAATTTGTACAACTTTGAATAAATTAAAGTATGCAGATGTTAAGATACTCTGATGTTTAATTTACCGAAAACATTTGAGCCTTGTACTATAATTAGTTTGAACGTAGTACCCATTTGAACGTTATTTTAATGTTCCTACACTCTTAATTTTTTTTTACTCTTGTTGAGTAAAACTTTACTCAACGGTCACAGCTCATTTTGTTGAGTAAAATCCTACTCAACGTTGGGAAAACTTTACTCAACATTAAGTAAGATGTGCTCAACGTTGAGTAGTATTGACTCAACCGAGCAAGATTTTACTCAATGTTGAGTAAGATTTTACTCAATATTGAGTAAGATTTTACTCAGCAATGAGCTGTGACCGTTGAGTAAATTTTTACTCAACAGAGTAAACAAATTTTAAGAGTGAATACATTTTTACAGGGAAAGTTCGTTGACCCCTATGCTTTTACATAGAGTTATTGTTTGTTTGTTTGTTTACCTTGGTTGGTCCGTGACGGACACATACCATTAGATCCATGATGAACTCATGGTCTCTTCCAAGCTCATACAAAAGTACCAACCTGGATATATTATTGACAATCGTGTCTAACTGACAAACTAAATTAGATAGAAGGCTCAAATTTTGTGAGTAGATCAAACTTAATACCGTCTTGGCAACTGTTTCCTTAAAATTAGCAAAAGCATGTTCTTTTGCTCATAACCATTAAATGCACCCTCGCGCACAGTTTTGAAGGAAAACGTCCATTTTTACGACGACAACATTTCTAATTGTCATGAAAACTCTTAAAATGGATTTTATACCTTATTTACACATATTACGACATTAAAATTGCTTCACAATGCAAAAGATTTTTAGATTCAAAGCATTTCTTCTCAAATACACAGAAATTAACTATGACGACACACTGACTAGAGGGCGCATCACACATTTTTCTTTGACCCTTAACCAAAAATGTTGTCATTTCAAGTTGATATAGGTCTTGTGCAATAAATAAAACCTGTTGACAAGGCAAACTGAAAAACCACCCATTGATAGCCCACTCCTTTACATATAGTAAAATCATACAAATACAAGTGAATATCATGTAAGTGGTAAAGTAAAATTTTGTTATGATATTGCAAGGTAATGTTCTGTCTTTACCGTATTAAATTCTATATCAAATATTTAGTTATTTAATTATGTAGGTATAAACGTAATCTTTGATGGCAAGCTGTATACATATTATCCCAAATACTTTTATGCTATATATATTCACATTATTAATACAAAACTTTTGAAAGTTATATTACAAATAATTTATTGAACAAGTATCGTTTTTTTACTAACCGGGTTATATATTTTTGTCTATCTACCATTAGCTGCCCGTAAAGTCTAGCAAAGGTAGGGCCTACCTACAACTTTACAATTTCGTGCAGAAATATGTAAAGTAAATGCTATTAAATGCTATATATATAACACATAGTGTTTCATATTTTATGCCAAAATTTTTAAAATGTATACAGGGAAATTTGAACCAAAATCAATATATTTTGCATGATCATTTCTCCTTTCATTAGGCATACATATAACAAACTGTGGCATAAACCCATGTCTGAATGAGGATACTCTGATGGATTTTGCTATTGTGTAATATTGAAAGAAGTAATTGCAGGCATATTTGAGAATTTGTATGGTGACTCGGACATAATATAGTTCATAGATAAATTGGTTAATGTCCTTCTACTGAAGATAATGTCGCAAAATAATGCAGGTTAGCCTACCTTTTCGTTGAATCTACTTTAATCCCATTTAGACGTTATGTAAAATATATCTACATAAAATACTTGTATCAGACACCTCATATCAACCGGTCTTAATTTCTAAACAAGAGATAAATCATTACTATTATTTTGATAAAATTAGTTTTAGTTCATATTTGGTGTACAAAGTAATTATGAGACCTACTCTTACAAAATGTACGGAAAGTCGCGAATAAATATTTTGCATAAACTGCCTCTTAAGGGAAATTATCCAAATATTTTTTTTTTCTAACACAAAAAAAAGTCATGTTAAATTTTGGCAGCAAAACTCAAATTTGGACTATGCGACTTTTTAGTGATTGATCATCATGGAAAATATATTTTCAAAGTTGAGCAGCCATAATGTATAGAGAGGTAAATAGATGTATGGTTGACAGAACTAGTGTCAAAATATATCTCTGCAATTAATTAGTAATAAGAAAACAATATTTGAAATTATCAAATAATTCAAGATATTCGGCGAAACATTTGATAAAATAACTCATTATGAGATGCCTTAAGAACAGATAAATGTCATACTAGTTGAATGCTTTGCAGTGCGCCAACTGCCGATAATGTCATTGTTTTCAAAATGTTAATTGCAATATAACAAGGCTAGGACGTTGAATTGTTGATCATTAATAATTAATAAGTATAGAGCTTATGAATATTAACATGTAAGGGCGTTTTATTAATGACGTGGGATATTACTGAATTCAGTATTCACTGTCCATTTGGAGCCATTATGTGTTACTGATTTCATCGTGTCAAGGCATGGTGCTTATGCTGAGAATCAATTATTATCAGACTGCAAAATATTGGATATTATTGACATATACCTTTTTTTTAGTTTGTTTTGATGGAAATATGATAAAAGATTATTATTAATAACAGAGTAGCTTCACAACAGACAACTAGCGGCTGGTGTCCTATTATTAAAATGGCGGCTACATCTGTACTGCTTACTCTCTGTGTAACGTTATCTTTGTTACTACAAACATTTGGAGTTCGTGTGGATATTTCTAGTCCATTAAGCGCGGTTATAAGTGGTGGGATCGCCGCTATTCAGTCTGGGATGTTCCTCCCAATGTTGAAGTGAATTTATTTCGTGTTAAAGATAACGTTTTTGCCAAAATTGCAAACGATGCGGATATTTTACGTTCATCAGAGAGACAGCATATGTTCCTCGCTAATAGATCATTTGGTGGATCCAAAGTTTATTTTCTAACCATTGTTGGGGCATCAGATAAAGACGCAGGACAATATATTTGTAGAGTAGTTGATTTAACATCAACAACAGCTATTGCAGAGGATTCTGTAAGTATCAACATATTTTCACACCCAGCAGATAATTATCCTCTTTGTAGCAGTGTTCCCAGACTACCGAGAACATTGAGTGTGCACGATACGCTTATCCTTAAATGCACATCGGAGAAAAGTGTTCCGACAATTCAAATAAAATGGATGAACAATAAGTCATTTCGCTATATTTCTTCTTCAAACAGAACGGATGGAAACCTAGTTCATTCCAGTTCTATTTTACGAATAGACAATTCACACCATGGGGCTATATTTAGCTGTGAAATAACCAGTAATGGTTTTCTTGCTTGGAAACGCACGTGTTTGATAGGTCCAATAAGTGTGCAATCCAGTAGTGCTAATAATGGGCACGGTGCGGTAATAATAAATGATAAAATCAAGGATCAAGGTAACCATGATGTAGAAAAATCACATGTAACTGGAATGTGTGCTTCCTGTTCATCTGATGATGACATGCTACAATTTTATTTTACCATTGCAACAGTTGGAATTGGATTTTTAGCATTATTATTCATGGTATCGACTATAATTATGTGTTATAAATACCACCACGTTTCGTCAGCAACCAGGATAGAACCGCCCAGGATGTTATCCCCACAGCAATCTATTGAGCCCGTGTACGTTTCGTTAGGGAGACGCAGTTTAAATGCTGATCGGGAATATATGACTCTAGAGGATCCAAATAATCCGGAAAATAAGATCTTGTTACCGAAGGAGACATTTGACGACTATTGTAAGACGATGACTCTAAACCGGATTTAAACACAATAGTCGAGATTAAATGTATAATGTTGACACAATGTTTTAAAAATGGATGCACAAGTAATGTCTTTTAGTGTTTTAGGTAATAACATTTGGATTAAAAACAATTTTGCACTAAACTTCTAAGTAGCATTAACAGCATACTAGTATTATATATATCAGACACATGGTGGTTCCGGGTAGTGGGTAAACTTCTGCAATTTAAAATCGCTGAAAATGTATATCAAAATGGTATATCTCATCTTTTTTAAGATTTTGCTATTTCACTCTTTCTTTAAAAACGAGTACATATATTTGGAACAGCGCAGTATACCATTTCAGATATTACAAATTTCATATTTGCATTTTTGTAAAATCGTAATGTACGTAAAAGTGTATGCTGTGTGCATGAGAATATATTAAGTATTGAGGACGCCATCTGTCATTAATAATCATGAGGCTCCTCAAGTGTTTTGCTTAATGTATGTAAATGCGTTGTACAATAATCTTAGGATGTTGACAATGAATAATTAACTAACAAGACCCAATGGATATGAGACTACGAATATTAATATGCTAATGAGTTTTTGTAATATATCATTAGCAAATGACGCCATCTTCATCTCATTGTGTGTTAGTCATGAACACACTGGAGCTGTATGAGTATAATCATTCGAAAAAGGGTAATATTTTATGTTTAATGGAAAATCAAACAGGGAATATTTTTGTTATTGTATACACACGGCATTCAATAGTGTAATCAGCAGCAATGAGTAACGTGCTTATTACATGAGTAAGCATAGACTTGCATTGAAGTACGGTGGATTTCATTTTCAAAATGGCGTCTACATCTCTGAATGCATTGCTTACTGTGAGTACACTATTACTAATAACCCCATATTCATCCGCGGTTCGGGTAACCGTTTCGAGCCCATTAGCAGCAATGAATGGAGGAATTTTAGCTATTAAATGCCAAATCTGGAATGTTCCGGTCGACGCTGAGATTAATATTTTTCGTTATGCAAACAATAAATTTGATAAGATAACAAACGAAGACGACATAGCTAAACCATCGGAAAGATTACATGTGTTTCTTGCAAGGCGAACATTCACTGATGGATCTAAAATATACTTTATTACTATAGTCGGCGCATCGTTTGCAGATACCGGTGAATATTACTGTAGAGTTCTAGATTTATCTACAGCAACATATATTGCAGAGGATTCTATGCAAATTAGAGTGAATTCATATCCAGGAGATGATTATCCGATTTGTAGCACGATTCCCAGCCGGCCGGTTATTCTGCAAGTGGGTAAAACCATTACATTAAAATGCACATCGGGGAAAGGTGTTCCGACAATTCAAATGAAATGGAGGAATAATAAATCTTTACGTTATATGTCATCCACAAACAGAACGGATGGAAACCTTGTACATTCCACCGCCATTTTACGAATAGACAATTCACATCAAGGCGCTATTTTTAGCTGCGAAATAACAAGTATCGGTTTTCCTGATTGGAAACGAACATGTATAGTCGGTCCAATAACTGTACAATCTGTTAATGTTAATGATGTAAACGATAATGCTATAATAAATACTAGAGACAAGGACCAAGGTAACTACAATATACAAAAATCACACGTAACAGGAACATGTACTTCCTGTTCATCTGATGATGACATGCTACAATTTTATTTAACCATTGCAACAGTTGGAGTTGGATTTTTAGCAATAATTTTCATGGTATCAACAATTATAATGTGTTATAAGTACCATCATGTATCATCGGATGCTAGGAGAGAACCACCAAGAATGTTATCTCAACAACAATCTATTGAACCAGTTTATGTTTCGTTACAAAGACGTAGTCTGAATACTGATCGGGAATACATGACTCTAGAGGATCCAAATAATCCCGATAGTAAGATCATTGTTCCAAGAGAAACTTTCGACGACTATTGCAAAACCATGACTTTAAAACGTGTTTGAGATTGACGCTGATGATCGACAGTAGATGACTCTTGAGGATCCAAAGAGAGTAAGATTATTGTTCCTAAAGAAACATTCGATGATTATTGTAAAACCATGACTTTGAAACGAGTTTGAGATTTGTTAATAAGTATATACCATGTTTATATTATGGTGTAACTGTTAATACTGACATGGAAAACATAGCCTCTGAAGAGGATCAAAATAAACAAAAAAGCAAGATCTTGTTTATTGTGATATATGAAAATAATTTAGTGTGCTTACACGCTTACCAAATCAAATGTAGGCCTATATACAGCAAAACAAAACCATCATACGGAAACAAATATGGAGGAGTTGACTCTAAGGCTAAAACGGCCTGGCAAGTGGTATACTCTATAGGCTTAAAATGTGTACCCCTAAACTTTAAATGCATTCTGAAAACCTCCAAAGAATTGGTCGAGCATTTTATTGTTGTGTTACGGGCTTTAACATGTCTTTTTGGATAGTCATGAATTTCAGAGCGTCTTATGAAGGAGTTTTTAAAAACCAAAGGGATGTTATTTATCAAATATCTGTACATTAATCCCAAATCTAACTTTAAGGGGGGGGGGGGGAGCAGTGAGTTTAAACACACAAGGTTTTTCATTGTAAAAATATATCCTTGAACATTATGTTCAAACGATTTAGACCTATCGCCTTGTTTGATAACATATTTTTAAATAATTCAAAACACACGAATATAAATAATCCGAATCTATAGCAAAATGAATGGATGCTTTAAAAAACAATGTTTATTTGTCGACATCTTTTAAAGAAAGTTGTTTTTTTATCTCACCCGGGTCTTATTACTCTTTTGTACATATAAAGTGTGCAGTTTGAAAAGTTAAAAGACTTCCTCTAGACCTGTGTATAAGTATCTCGTAGTTTTGTATGTATTATTGTGTATGTTATTTGATCATGTTGATATGCGAAATAACATGGAACTGAACTGAACTGAACTGAACTGTACAGCCACACTTGTAAACGTGTTAATCACAAGCAAATGCAATATAAAATTGTGTATTTAGATGTAAGAGACAGACATGCTTTTCAAGTCAAATGTTTAAAAAGATTGTACATTTCGTTCTATGAAAATAGATATGTACATTGGAAAATCAAAAACAACCGAAAATAAGATATTACTTTATAACTTACTAGTTCTACCACGAAGAAATACTCAAGTTGTAAAATACTCAGATAAATTCACAAAATTCTATGCATTATTCTTATTTAACAATATATCTCAGTATATATATATGAACAATGTGATCAGTAAAGGACGCCATCACTCAATGTGATTTTGAATAGTGTATGCAAATGAGAATATATAGAGTTAGGATGTTGATAATGAATAATAAACAATGAGAACTAATGAATATGTAATGCATTAAAGGGCGTGTCAACCTTGATGTATCTTACGTATTATGAATTCACTATCTACATTGTATTTTCTATCGTAGTATAATCGAAGTGTGTAATTCTTATTTGGATTTTCAAGAGTAAATAATTTTGTTCTGAAACAGAGATATAAAATTGATTGTATTATAATCAACACTGCTGTCACCAGCAATGGTGTCTTGAGCTTGGATTAATAGGATAACAGAAATTGAAAACCAGTACAAAGGCAGTTTGTCATCAAAATGGCGGTTTCGTCAACGCATGCATTGCTTATTGTCTGTATAACGTTACTGTTGTTATTGCCGGATGTTTATGGAGTACGGGTGACCATTTCAAGTCCATTAAACACCGTTACGAGTGGTGGGATTTTGGCTATACAGTGTCAGGTATGGGATTTTCCAATAAATGCCCAGATGAATATTTTTCGCGTTACAAATAGTGTGTTTGATATGATAAGTAACGGAGAAGAAATTTTTCAATCGTCTAACAGACAGCACATGTATTTGGCTAAAAGGGGATTTTCAGGCAGATCAAGTGTATATTGTCTCACCATTGTCGGAGTATCAGATGTTGATGCTGGAGAATATATTTGCAGAGTTATAAACTTGTCTACAGCAACTTCCCTTGCTGATGATTCTGTACATATAAAGGTAAATTCACATCCATCAAATATGTTTCCACTTTGTACTAGTGTTCCAAATCAACCGGTAACTCTACGAGAGCACGAAATCATCACATTCAAATGCACATCTGAGAAAGGTGTTCCTCCAGTGCAAATTAAATGGATGAACAATAAATCATTTCGATACATTCCTACTTCGAATACCACTGATGGAAACATGGTACATTCTAACGCTCTTTTACAAGTCGATTTATCACACCAAGGTGCTCTGTTTAGTTGTGAGATAAAGAGTAATGGTTTTCCAGATTGGAAACGCACGTGTTCTATAGGTCCGATTAGTGTGCAAGCAAATAATGCTAATAGTAATGACAAAAATATTGTGATACATTCAAATGTAAATGGGCAGAATAAACACAATAAACGTGTAACTGAAGCATGCGCTTCATGTTCCTCCAATGGGGACTTGTTACAATTTTATTTAACTAGCGCGACCATTGGAATTGGTTTATTAGCATTGATATTCCTGATTTCTACGATGACACTGTGCTACAAATATCATAATGTACAATCAGTAGCTATAAGAGAGCCGCCAAGAATGCTTTCTCCACAACAGTCTATCGAGCCAGTTTATGTTTCTTTACAAAGACGAAGTCTGAATGCTGATCGGGAATACATGACTCTAGAGGATCCAAATAATCCCGACAGTAAGATCATTGTTCCAAGAGAAACTTTCGACGACTATTGCAAAACCATGACTTTGAAACGAGTTTGAGATTGTTAAGAATCATGACATGTTATTTACAATTGTTGATGCTGATCGAGAATATATGACTCCAGAAGATCCAAATATTCCGGAAAATATATCACTACATTACTTCCTAAGCAAACATAAACCTGCGATTTCCTTTAATCAATTTCTCTTAATTTATGTGTTTTTAGTATATAACAAAGCCGAATAGGTTCGTAGGTTGAAGAGGGTAAAATGCAAATATTTTATCATATCATTGTTTTATCTGAATTTACTCAGCGGTTTATCTTCAAGTTTGATATAAAAATATTTAAGACTCCTTTCAGAAATATATATATTAGACGTTAAATATTTTAATGGTTAAGCCGAAGCCAAAAGGTTATGGGACTCTTTGTATATAATGAACGGGAAAAGCAGGTATTACTATCATCCTTAAGAACATTCTGTAAAATTAACCATGATAAAATATAAGAGTAAGTCCCAGCCTTTAAGGTAAAAAATATAATCAGGATCAAAGATATCTTGAGTATAATAATACAAAAAAAAGCAAAGTAATACAACCAATGTGTGGCGAAAAACAATATAGACATATATTAGATGTAACGTAAAAAAACATTGTACTCCTTCTTTATACAGTAACAAAATGTAAGAAACTCACCAAATTGGAAAAAACTATTGTTCTACATTAAACGTTTGTTATTTATCTTCACTCATCAAGTTGGCTACTTTGCTCTTTTTCATGACAAGTATAAAACACTATATCTACATGTACTATTATATTTCCATAAAACGTTGCGGTATTCATGCGTGTAGCATTTATTTCGCTTTAAAATGCAGTGCAGGACTAGTGATTAAAATGTGTAGAATATTCCTTACTTGTTATACCATGGAAAAAGTAGATAATACAGTGGAACTTTGTTACCACAAAATCTGTTGACTCAAAACCCTGGTTACACATATGTTACGGATATAAGGCACTTATTTTGTCGTAACATCAGTCGGATTAGACAAATATCTGAACACACAAACTAAAATCTTTAGTCCCTGTGATTTGTATTAACGAGATACTAATTTCAAAAGTAATTATGAACATTTAGGGAGAGAACATATTGGTGTGTTGATGTATTAAAAGTATGGCTATTAAATTCTACTGTACTTTAATTAATCACGTTATGCGCAGTGAATACATCCATGAAGACTAATTAAATTACAATCAATTAATTCAAGACAGTTTCATTTGCTTTGAAACCCTTGAGCTATTTGTATATCAATGCAATGGTGTATCTAACACTGCCTGATTATTTATGTGATTTAAGGACTATTTTTGATTAATATGTTTAGTGCACAAATAATGTAGTTTTCAATGACTTAAAAGGTAGAAAGCATCAATACTGCTAGAGGTTCAGTCGGAAACAAATCTACAATGATATAAAAGCATAATTACAATTTACCTTGAAAGTCATATTAAAACATTTTTAAATATGTGTAGATATAGAATGCATATTTCGTTACACTAATTAAAAAAGAAACGATTCTATTTAATCATATTTAAAGGGGGAACGTAATATTTCAAACTTAGAATGATTCAACATCATTATGCCCATGTTTCATGTTTCTTAAGTAAACAATGTAACCATCTGCAACTTAACTAATGATTTTGTTTTTTTAATTATAAAATACGTAGAGTAATAACTCACGCTACACATTCCCTCATTTTACAAATCGAAATACGTTTTGGAAAATGCAACGACGCCATCATTGTTGATGAATCTTTATTTCATGAATAATCATAGATGCGTTATTATTGTTGTAATGGTATTATAATAATGCTAATACATTTAGGATGGTGGTTATGAATAATTGATATACAGATGGCTGTCATCATTGGCCAATTTTCGTAATGAATTCAATAATATGTTTGTATGTCATCGCTATTGAACGTCATCAGCGTAAGGTTAACATATGAAGCTGTGAAACTGAGTTCTTGTTTTATGGATATGATAATGCATTTTGTGGTTCTGTAAATAATGTAGAATGAACATATTAATCTCTTGTACTTGATTAATTAAAATTTGAAAGCAAGGCAATTTTGACTGGACAAAAAAGACAAAAACAAAGCAGCAGTATTAGAGAAGATTGTAGAGCTGAAACAAAAATGGCGTCGCTTGCTATGTGTATAATATTAAGGCTTAGTGTCTGTTTAACGCTATATGCTATAACGTTGTACGCAGCTGGTGTACGGGTATCTATTTCTACTCCAATGAAATATGTTTCAAATGGAGGCATTTTAGCGATCCAGTGCCAGGTTTGGAATACTCAATCTAATGTGGAGGTAAATATTTTTCGTGTAACAAATGGTTTGACTGTAAAGATTACAAACGAGGAAGGGATTGCACGTCCATCAGAAAGACTACATATGTATCTTGCAAAGCGTACGTATACGGACGGATCAAAGATTTATTTTGTAACTATACTTGGTGCATCTCAAGCGGATAGTGGTGAATATATTTGCAAAGTGACGGATTTGTCAACAATAACTTATATTGCAGAGGATTCTTTGATGGTTCAAATTTATTCACTTCCTTCACAAACGTATCCACTATGTGGTAGTACACCAAATCAACCTCTAATATTAAGTGTGCGTGATACGCTCAGTCTTAAATGTACATCAGAAATGGGTATTCCACAAATTTACATCAGATGGTTGAATACAAAATTGCACCGTTATATTCAAGATCGGAATTATACAGACGGACAGTTGGTTCATTCAGAAGCAATATTACGTATCGATGAGTCTATGTATGGAACTGTCTATATTTGTGAAATATTAAGTGGAGGATTCCCTGATTGGAAGCGAACATGTGAAGTAGGTCCTTTAAAAGTACGCTCACATAATGCAGAAAACTCTCATGATATCAAAATAAGTAACAACAACGGGAAACCAAACATTAACAATAAACAAAATCAGTTATCCGATTTTTGTGGCCCATGCTCTGCTGATGAAGAAATTCTTAAATTTTATTTAATATTAGCAACCATAGGCACGGGTTTTCTCATGCTTATTTTTCTCACATCAACAATAATACTGTGCTACAAGTATTATAATCATGACAATATATCCAACGATATCAGGGGAGAACCGCCATGCACAAGGATGCTTACATCCCAGCAGTCTATTGAACCAGTTTATGTTTCGTTACAAAGACGAAGTCTGAATGCTGATCGGGAATATATGACTCTAGAGGACCCAAATAATCCTGATAGTAAAATAATTGTTCCAAAAGAAACTTTCGACGACTATTGTAAAACCATGACTTTAAAAAGAATTTGAGGTTGGTTGATAATAATTAGTATTCACCAAGTCAATATTTGTAAGAATCAAATTATTTATAATGTTATCCTTTGTAACAACAAGCAACGAGATATCTTATAATATCTCGCTGCAACAAGTAATGGTTAACATGTTTTCGGTAAGTGGCAATATTTCGCTATTGTATATACCTTTAGACTATTTTAGTATGTTCTTTAACCAACAATATACACTGCTTATTAGTAATCATTTTCTAAAAAAGTCTTATTTTGGTAACAAATAGTTCATTTGTAAAGCAATACGTGCAATTTATTACAATTATTTCATTTCTACATTTTCGGAATAACCCTAAGCGTCATTTCTGAAGACATGCAGTAGGACGCCACCAGTAAATTTTATATACCGTCTTTAATATTAATAAGATATGAAAATGATACCGACATCTATGAATATATACATAATATGCATATGGTAATTTAGTCTAGGTTGACGGTGCGAAGTGTGTTTGTAATGTTGATATATCATTAATTACGTGAGTATGCGCAATACAGTTAAAAATGCAGAATTTCTGTCTGCGTTCAATTTGATGAGCAGAATTTACTACAACGTCATTGTGATATTAGCGAGGATGTGCGGCTTTATTGATGCATCAATGTATGCGTCATAGTCATACACTGCCAATACAGACTTACATCACTTTGTAAGGGACTGTCATTCATTATATTCATGAGAATAATAGCGCTGTACTAACAACCATAACAAAATGGCGTCGATACGCTGGTTGGCTTGGTTTGTTGTCTTTGTCACATCGTTGCTCAGCGCTCAAGCATCAAATGTTAGAGTATCTATTTCTGCAGCAACCCATACAGTTACTGTCGATGGGGTTTTAGCAATACAATGTCAAATTTGGAACATGGAACCTAATTCTGTGGCGTATATTTTTCGCTCTTTAAAAACACGGACAGAACAACTTACAAATGGCGAATACATAGCACGCCCATCAGAAATGCCAAACTACTATTTAGCAACGCGAACATATTTAGATGGATCATATGTGTATTTTTTAACAATATTGGATATATCTGAAGATGACAAAGGGAAATATATGTGTAAAGTTCATGATAACACTAAATTCACATACATCGCTGAAGACTCAATACCAGTAGATATATATTCACACCCAGCAAGCATATATCCGCAATGTAGTTCAACACCTAATCAACCGATTTCATTAAGTGTTCACGATGTGCTTATATTAAAATGCACTTCTGAGAAGGGAGTACCAACAGTTGAAATAAAATGGTCAAGTAATAAACTGCCACTTCGACAAAAACCTCTGAATACGACGGAAGGAAATTTGGTACACTCTACGCTAAGCGTTCAAGTAGATAAAGCAATGCATGGCTCTCTTTTTCTATGTGATATTACAAGTAGAGGGTTCCCTGATTGGAAACGTACGTGTACTATTGGTCCTATCGCGCTGGGATCTAGTGTGTCGGCAGGTAATCATGGCAATGATATGCAAAAACCTGATTTATCACCAGGTCTCGACAATAAAAATCAAAAGCAAAGTGGGAAAACACATTTAACAGAGACGTTATGCAATGAATGTTCTTCAAATAATGATATGCTAGAATTATATCTAACTGCAGGGACTATAGGAATGAGTTTCCTAGCTGTTATTTTCATATTATCAACAATCGTCATGTGTTACAAATACCATGGTATATCTCAAACTGCGACGAGTGCAGAACCTAATCGGATTCTGACACAGCAACAATCTATTGAACCCGTTTATGTTTCGTTACAAAGGCGTAGTCTGAATGCTGATCGGGAATATATGACTCTAGAGGATCCAAATAATCCCGAGAGTAAAATTATTGTTCCTAGAGAAACTTTTGATGACTACTGTAAAACCATGACTAATTAGTATTAGATAATAAAAAAAAAAATACAAGGTAATAATATGTAGTATAGTAAAGAGTAAATTAATTATAATTTTGCAAGAACATTACAAGCTGTAATGAAAATACAGCAATGGGATTCATCATTAATAACAAAATTATAAATTTTATAGTATTCACACTATATGCTGTCCTTTTGTTATTGGTATGTGCTAAAGCAACTGTATTTCATAATATGTATACTAGCGTTTGCTAATTTTGTATCTGCAAGTGGAGTGGAAAAATGATGATTTTTCGTAACCATTTGCATAGCAAATTATTCATTTATGTAGTAATATCAAGTAGGAAAATGGAAGAAAATGGTTTGTTTTCAAAGGCCCTTGCGCTTTTCGGGGGGGGGGGGGGGTTGTACCAAAAAGTGCCGGGTTTGTTTTTGTATTTTGATATTTTAAGAATTTTGGCATTGGCCACGATCATCAAAGTGAAGTTCAACTTTCCTCTATACCTACTGATTTAATTGCATTTTCAGAAATTACTTCCAACTAATAACTAATATCCCAAACCATTCTTGTTGTACATGAGCATATATAGAAAACAGACAATTATTTGTGGTTTGAATTTTTCATTCTCCGGAGAATGAAAACTTCAGTGTTTCTAGAAATAAAGTACTAAATTCTTAAAATTTAAACTTCTTTGTTACTAACAATATATATTTCAGTGGAGAAATCATGTTATTAGGTTATTAGCTATATTTAACCTTTATAGAGAACAATGTTCACTTTAAAATCAACATGCGTACAATTGGAATCTCAAACTTTAGGAAACTAGAAACACTGCTGATAGAACCCCTAGAAATAAATTTGACTGAAAAATGTCTTTTTAGAGCAAGTGATATGATTTTGTTTGTTTGTTTTGATTTTATTAAGGTCTTTCTCTGATTCAAATAAGTTATCACAAGTTTACAATCCCAAGTGGATCGTAAGTAATGCCTTTAACCATGTACAACCATTCAAATTTGCAGTAAATTTGTGTTGTGTTTTCAAGATTCATCACTCATTAGTCCTTTTGTTGGGATATAACATGAAAACATACACCTCAGCATATAAAAAGGGGACAAAATAATATCATAAAACGCATTTTAAATAAATGTTTATAATCTGCCAAATGGAAACAAACGTAGTTCTTTTTTGCATGATATGAGGGTTTTTTCACTTTTGTATCTTTCAACATGTCCATTAAATATGTGTTTCTATCATATGTACGGATTAGTTTTTTAGATTAGAGAAGCGTTTTAAGTCGTCACTGCTATCTGGCGCCATCTGGCGGTACATTCTATGTACCATCTTTAATATTAATGCTATAAAATGCTATATGATATCTATGAATATATGCATATGGTAATTAAGTCTAGGTTGATGGTATGGTGGACGTTTTCAATATTAAAGTAATATTTATAATGCGAGTATGCGCAGTGAAAATATTCTTGTTGGATTTAGCTTTATTAAGGTTGGTTATCAGCACTGCCATTTTGATTTAAGATCTTATTGATGCATCAATGTATGCGTCATACACTGCCAATATAACGATATAATTTTGCCGGGGAAAATCGCTGTTTCATTGCAACCAAAGGTGAAGTCAATGCTGTACTAACTAACATAACAAAATGGCGTCGATGTACAGGTTTGCTTGGCTTGTTGTAATTTTCACATCATTGCACACTGTACAAGCATCAAACGTAAGAATATCTATTTCTACACCAACTCATACAGTTACTGCCGGTGGGATTTTAGCAATACAATGTCAAGTTTGGAATATGGAACCTAATTCCGTTGTATATATTTTTCGCTCATTGAAGACACACACAGAACAGCTCACTAATGGTGACTTAATTGCGCGACGTTCAGAGATGTTACTCAATTTGTTTGTATCGACTCGGACACTTCTAGATGGATCTTTAGTACATTTTCTAACCATTGTTGGTGTGTCTGACAGTGATAAAGGTGAATACATATGTAAGATTCACGATAACTCCAAGCTCACATATATCGCAGAAGATTCAACTTCTGTTGAAATATATTCTCACCCAGCAACCAACTATCCACAATGTACCAGTACACCAAATCTACCAGTTCTACTTAATGTTCGTGATATACTAATACTTAAATGCACCTCTGAAAAAGGACTACCAACAGTTGAAATGAAATGGACTAGAAATAAACTACCATTTCAACAAAAACCTCGAAATACGACGGATGGGAATTTGGTACACTCTGTGCTACGCGTTCAAATAGACGAATCAATGCATGGCTCTATATTCCTATGTGATATTACAAGTAGAGGGTTCCCTGATTGGAAACGTACGTGTATTATTGGTCCAATTGAGATGAGGTCTAGTGTAACAGCAGGTAATAATGGCAATAATTTGCAAACATCTAATTTATCACCAGTTTCTGAAAATAAAGAGTATGAGCAAAGGGGGGAAACACAATTAACAGAAACGTTGTGTAATGAATGTTCTTCAAATAATGATATGCTAGAATTGTATCTAACTGCAGGAACTATAGGAACGAGTTTCCTAGCTGTTATTTTCATATTATCAACAATCGTCATGTGTTACAAATACCATGATATCTCTCAAACTGTGACGACAGCAGAAACTAATCGGATTCTGACACAGCAACAATCTATTGAACCCGTTTATGTTTCGTTACAAAGACGAAGTCTGAATGCTGATCGGGAATACATGACTCTAGAGGATCTGAATAATCCAGAGAGTAAAATTATTGTTCCCAAAGAAACATTTGATGACTACTGTAAAACCATGACATTAAAACGAGTGTAATGTAAAATTGTATATATTTAATACAAGGTATGTATGATGTAAATTATCTACTATGGGTTAAACTATTATCAAAGAATCGAGGAAGTTCATTTCATCCAGATTGGCAAGAACATAAATAGGATTTTGA
>JXSR01S019130.1:0-11529 GCA_000969725.1 Ophiothrix spiculata | reverse complement strand
CAAACTTAATATAGGCCTACTTGATGGTAAATTATATCAAACCCAAAGACCCCTTCAAATCAAGATGCTGGCTGGCTAATATCTAAAGTTGTATGCAAAACAAGAGTAACAAATCGGAATGCCCAGTGGTGATAAATCAAAACACCCTCTATCCATATTAACTCATATTGATCTTAACACCTCATATCTCATCACATGCTACTAATTCAGGATATTATTGAGGCTTATCAATCTCAAAAACACTACTTTTGAATAGTGGTAGAAAGTTACTTATATAATAAAATACATTTTTTATTGTTTGTTTTTACTTTTTGTATGTAGCTTGTTTTCTTTCTGCAGCAAGATTGCAAAATATGTAGATCATTGATATTTAGTCCTGGTGATAAATCAAAACACCCTCTATCCACATTAACTCATATTTGTTCTGTCCTGGATTTTAACACCTCATTTCTCATCACATGATCTGTTATTTACTAATAATTCAGGATATTGTTGAGGCTTATCAATCTCAAAAACACTACTTTCGAATAATGGTAGAAAGTTACTTCAGATAATAAAATACATTTTTTGGTTGTTTGGTTTTACTTTTTGTATGTAGCTTGTTTTCTTTCTGCAGTGAGTTTGCAAAATATGTAGATCATTGCTATTTATCAAAGACACCAATTATACTAATCATTTTAGCAATGTTAGTTACATGTGGAACTTTAGATGGAAGCCATAAGAGCTCTTATTGTTTGACACGAAAAATAATATGTAAAGGAAAAAGCTTAATTGTTTTTACTTTTCCTGACATGTTTTGTCTCTTGAAAAAGAAAGAGAACAATCCAAGAAAGTAAAATGTCAGGACAAAAGGATGTAGAACCTTTATCTGTACAGATGACATCTTACACCTTCAACAAAATGTAGGCTAATAGCTTTCTTTTAAATCTTCAAAATGGCACCTTTGAAGTTCAGATTGAATATCATAAGAAAAACGATTGTAAAACCGCTTTCATTTGCTTTACTTTTCTGTAAGTTCTTCAACCAATAAGTCAAGCAAGAGACGATATCGTGTGTATCCCATCATGCATTGCTTCCTATGGGAAATTTTGTACAGGAAGTCAAGTGAGTAGTTAGTGATGAAACGTACCCATAATGCAAGATTGCAACAATTAACTTTGATTTAGGGTCATTTCAACACTAAGTAGTCACATAACTTCCGATTCAAAAAATCCCATAGGAGGCAATGCATGATGGAATGCACACAATACCTTCTCTTATGTCAAACAGTGAAAACTGCATCTTTTGTGATGCTTCACTAAATGGGGTTAGAGTTGTTACTGCAAAATCTAAATCTGCCAACAATTAACCCCAAAGTCACCATATCACCCATAATGAGGCTCGTTAATACCATCACATCCGACAAGGATAATGGCGACCAGACACACGATACCATCAGTATGGCCAAAGGATACTAACACACGCACGCAACATTCTCAACAAATGATGTAAGGGGAGTACATGCTGATAAGAGCTGGGTCAAGCATGCGAGTTATGAGATGGTAATTTGCCAAAGACTTATGGCTAGAACATATTCATGGACAGATCAGGCTTTTCTTTCATTAGAAAAGGCAACAAAAAGGTTCCTTGATGTGAAACAATTTGTCAGTAATTGCATTTATCTTCCAAAAGTTAGGTCAATTTTGATTGAAATACTCTATCAGTGCTACAAACAGTTAGTACCGGTACTACAACTTATAGCAACTTTGTAACAATTTTCCGAAAACAGGCCACTTTGTGTATTTTACTAGACATTAAAGTTATGTTGTTAACATTTTCAAAACGATAGGAGTTATGTTGTTAACATTTTCAAAAATGTTGTAAATTGAAGGTTTGAAGTGTATTAGTTACCTTGCTGCGTCAGATCTTTGGTTTTGCTCTCACTGTTAATACTGGTGTAATGGCAGATCCATACTTTTTAAAGGGGCATTGGACAAAATTTTGAAATTTTGTTTGTAGATGATTTACACAACCTATGTTAGAAAATAACAGTCAATACCAGATATCGCGAAATTTTTGATCAAAACCTTCTAAAAGGTCAAAAATTTGAATTTTATTTTATTTGTTGATTTTGGGTATGAGGCTAATCTCTAAACGTTTTAATTGATGCTATACAGTGAGAAAGAGCCAAAGATTTGATTGTAAAACATTCCTTTTACATCATAGATTGCAGAAAATTCAAAAGAAATTTGGAATTTTCATCAAATCTCCTGAAAGGACCAATTCTAGAAATTCAACTATAGAGGGCAGTATTTATCGTTGTCGACAACGATAATTAAAAATAAGAGAATATCTAAATATTTTGATATATAGGGTTTGAATTTGACAATGAAACTTTGCATGCTGTCATTATTACCACTAACACTTCCAATGATGCAAAAATCTCAAAATGTTTGGGGAAAAGTTTGGGGATGAGGTTGAACTTGTCCAATGCCCCTTTAATGGACTATCAAATAGTTGGTACAACACATCTTTGTTTAATATTAAATTAATTCCAATGTATTTTTCATTCATAACAAGGGTAAGTGATGAAAGTGACTAAATAATCAAATATTTGAAATCATAAAAATGTGTTTGAAATGTGTGGTAACATGATAGACTTTCCATCACCAAGCCTCCATTATTACAGAAGGAAAAAAGTATGAAATTTAAGGTGATCACTTTGACTCTTAAAAAAAGTTTTGGTTTTCTAAAAGTGTTCCACACATTTCTTGCCTCATGATCTAGGTAGGATAAACATCTCCCACAACTCACCAACATGTAACTCTGTTGCTATGTCCCTTCCTCTGAAAGCAAAATCAGGCTACTGCCGAGACCTGACAGATGCCATAGTAAACCAAAATTCTCAACCATCTTTGCATAAACCAACATCCCAAAGCTGTAACAAAACAGCATGGGGAAGGGTCCATTGGAAGGAGCTACTAAAGAGAAGAGATCAACGTCGGCCCATGAGCCTCTGCGCCCGATTAGCAAACCCATTTTGCTTTATTTTTTTTCATCAAACTCTTCCTAAATAGCCCATATATTTTGTTAAATAGTATCATTTATCTAAATATAACAGAAATTAACAGAATTTCCCCAATTTGGTTTTCAATTTTGTGCCTTGCGCAATACACATTCTATAAGTAGTTTAGATTTCCCCGATATATTCAGTCAGCCGCGCTGGTCTAGTGGTAGAATTCTCGCCGGTGGCGCGGCGGACCCGGGTTCGATTCTTGCTTCGGCCTTTAGTCTTACATTTTTTTTTCTTCATTTTTTTTTTAATTTCATATATCCAACCATTTTCTTTGATTTTTTACTCTTTATGATACAATTCTTCTTTTTTTCCCCATTCTTTTTTTTTTTTTTTATAGCTACTGATAAATTTGCTAATTTACGGCATTATTACACTTCGCGTGGTAGCAATACCCGATAGCGAAAAATAGGTATCTTCGGATGATCCGTGTGTGTTTATTAGGAGTACAATTAGGAAACCTGCCATAACATAATGTTAGGAACATTCATCTCCTTATGGGTATGTATCACAAACCTTAATTGTACTCCGATTACAACCACAGTGAGCTTTTGAAGTTGGCCAATTTTGACAAAAACGCAATGTATTTCAATGGAACAAAATAGCGATATTTGAGTTTCTGTATAAGAGATTGGAAATCCCGAAAAGGCTGCTGGGCCGACGTTGATCTCTTCTCTTGAGCTACTATGTGCTAACATACTGACGTTGTTGTATTCGGATTTGTTATTTAATACTTCACCCAAACAGAAACACTAGTTTAGGGGAATCAGGAAATTCAAGGCTAGAAATTCGACGAGATTCCGAGAATCCATTCTCGAAGATATTCTCCCCTAGGGGATTTTGTGAGAATCCAAATAGATTCTCATAAAAAGAGGCGGATACATTCTGTATGAATGTAAAGAATCCAAAATTTATTGCAAAAATTCTCCACCAGTAGATTTGGGAGAATCCAAAAAGAATCTCACAGCAGTGAACAAATTTCTAGCCCTGAAATTCTTTGTATATGTTCAGTCTAAAAATGTGTCCCCCTCCCCCTTATCATAAACAAACATCTTGATGCTATAAAGATGCACAGTTGAGAATTCCTTTTGCACCACACCACCAATGTTAACTCCAAGTAACAGTACACTGAAAACTATATTAACCCTAAGAGTGCTGAACCCTACAAAATCATAAAGTAGGAAATGTAGAAAATAATCTTAAATCCAAATACATCACATTCCGGAGATATATATGGTCACCGAAATCGCTGCCAAGGCAGCACCTGTGGGTGGCTTGGTAATGGGTAAAATTGGATTAGGATGTGAGGTCCCGGGTTCAAATTCCCGGGTCGAATGTGAAAATAGGAATTTTTATATAGTAAGATTCGAGATTTTTTAACCTTTAGTGGGTTAGGGTTAATGTGATACAGCCAGGGAATTCCTTTCACATGCCATGGTTACTCAATGTAAACAATTAACTTTCACTACAACATTTGTTCTCATTTAATTGTGTACATTCATGCTCCACAGTATCCAACTTCTGTCTTAATTTGAATTAGTATGAGATGTGTTACTGTCCAAGAAAATTAAAAATTAAATGGGAATTGTAATCTTTATAAATACAGTGCACTCGGAAGGGCAACCGTAATTCTTATTGCCAGCTAGTGGGGCAATATTTGTGAGCCCGTACTCAAAGTCAAGGACTTTTCCAAGAAGAATTTCAAGGACTTTTCCCCTTATCAACGGCAGCCGGCGGAATATGTGTCAACAAATAAAATAAATTTGTTTTCGCTCATTTTTGGATAAAAATAATTGCATGGTAAATTCTGTTGACATATTAATTTTTAACATTTCTGACATTCAAAAATTCCAGGACTTTAAAGGACTTTTTTTATAAAGTCAATTTTTCAAGGACTTTCAGGGCCTAGAAATTTCAAAATAACATTCAAGGACTTTCAAGGTTCCGTACTAACCATGGTAAACGCAGATCGTCACTACTTTGAAAATGTACGCTCTTGTGGGAGATTACTGTGTGAATTGCATGTCTGCACGTTCATGGATTCAATTCACAAATAACAGTGAGCTTTCCTGCTTTTTCAAGCAAGGGTGCGATACTTTAGAATTCTTCATCATGAAAATCAACTTTATATCTATTATTGCTCACAGTCAAATCAGATGATAAAAACATGGAGAAGTTTGGTGAAGAAAGGTGTGTGACCAAATCACTTCCTTCCAACACCGCACCCACACCTATACACCATTTCCAAAATCAAACTGGAAATTTTGACATCAGGAAGGTCATTTTTTCTTACAACCAGATTAATTAGGCACCAAAAAAGTTGTTTGGTTGTCTTCCGCCGCCTGTCCCTATTTTTCGAAACTGGAAAAAAGTTTTTACTGTACAAAAGTATACCACACCTAATTTTCAGATTTCCTGAAAAAGGGGATTTTTTCTTTGAGAATTTTTTTCATTTGATAATATTTTGTTATGTTGTTGTTTCATTTTGTTTACATTGTAATACTGTTTTTAAACTAAAGAGATTTTTTTGGTACAGTAGACTTATTTGCACCTTTATAGAGGCCATTATTTGGTGAAGCTTTGACTAACATTTGAAAAAAAAAGTTGTAGAGGACCAATTGATTTTTTTTGGCCTAACAGGCAAACTTTGAGAATTACTTGAAAATTAAGATTTAAAGCCCAAATATCATGAGTAATTTTCAGGCACATTTTTGACACAACATAACAGCTAATAAATAACCAAGATCAAAGAAAAAAATCTAGCTGAGCAATCCTGTGATGTCATTATTTTGCATAATATCTTAGGCCTCGATGAAATGTATCCCTCAAAGCTATCACAGCATAGGATGCTACTGCATTCCACGCATTCATATACAAACATATCTCTCTCCTCAAAACACATTGGAATCATTACCCAGCATTGACAGCACCATAAGCCTGGGAGATATTATTTCAAAATGATGCTAGCTACACACATTCATTTATAAATAACCAAATTTTTAAATACTGGTGTAATTTTAGCAATGGGTGTTTTTTCAGCAAGTTACAATTTTCCTGAATGCACATTTGCTTTAAAATGACTTTAGTGGTTTTATTGCTTAAATTACCCCAAATTTCTGTAATTTAGCTCAATTTTAGTCACTTTGGCGGTCATCTTTAAAATGGTATAAAGTATTATTTTGTATATAAATGAATGGTTTAATGGTTAAAACCTGGTATCTGAATCTATCAAAATTGCTAAAAATTGCTAATTAATTTTTACATAAATAGGATAACTATAATGGCAGCCATTTTGAAACAAGATCTCCAGACGGAAATGTGTAAAAAAGAATAATTCATTAGCAGACACCTCTATGGCCCAAATAATGATGAATTAAAAAGACATTTAAAGTACATATAACTCAAAAAAAACTTCCCATGTTGTGAATAATGCCTATTTGAATGATGTCAATATGTAAAATGGAAGCCATTTTGAATCTGGAGGCCATCTCAGATTTTCAAAAAATTTAAAGTGAAATATTATGAATTAAGCATTTATGAGTCGTATTTGTCATTTGTAACTCAAACCATGTATGGTAATGCTGCCAAATTGATGAAATGTTGATTTATGTATTTTAACAGGTGACAATGGCGGCCATTTTGAATTTTCAAGATGGCTGCCATATTTGAAAAATGCAAAAATGGCTCCCATCCTAGAATGATTTTGCATAAAATTCTCTACCATCATGCCAATGTTAATGCTTTTATACCAAACCTCATAATTTCATTAAAAACCTACAAAAATATCCTCAAGTACTGTCTCCATGACATTCACGCAGCTTAAAGCACACTGTACAGACGTTTGCTGACCTTTGTGGCTCTATCACACAAGCTCAATTCCACACTGGTCATTATTGCAGGCAAGGAATTGAAACCATCATAGCCAGGATCGACTCCCTAAGTGCCATGTGAGTTTCCACAGGATGAATAGAAATCAGTTCCTTCTCTGATAAGCTGAATTCATACTTAAAATGCAATGAGTGTGTTTCCAATCATTTTCACTCCAAAAGGCACTGCAAATTAATTCACCCTCAAAACGCAAACGGACTGCGGTTTACAACACGAAAACGCTATGAAAAGTTCTGCTTTTTTCAACTCGATTTGCGTTGCCGCAAGTGGTGTTGCATTCGATTGATCTGAACTGCTCAAAACTGCCATCTAGTATCTACACAATCTCGGTGCATATGCATTTGCATCAAGTCTGAATTCAGCATTACAATGAATTTTACGAATGCTCATTTTTGGCTTTACCGAAACTCATTCAGGACTGTCCTGCTTGCGAGTACCTTACTGATTTAGCTTACTTCAACTGTTAATTTGTTGGTTGTCATGGTTTGTCCATTTGTATGACAATACTTGATAACAGATCAAAACATAAATTGGCTTAGCTACTTGAAAATTTGAACAAAATTTACAATATTTGTTTTCAATTTCAATAAGCTCAAGGAGATACCATTTATAAAAATATGCTCAGACTCATTTTCTTCACTAAAAATTCCATTTTGTCTTGTACTCGAAAATTATCACAGCATCATTAAAATGTCCAGCCAGTCAGTCAGTCAGTGAATTCTTGGAATTGTTTGTCTGTAAATTGTTTAATGAGATGGAAAGATATTGCTGTCTAAGGACATCTCTATTATATGGTGTACATTTTTAAAACCATGACCTACCATCTCAAACAGACAATGCTACGAAATTTGAAGTGCACAATTTTTAAATACTTTATTGCACCATAGGCCCTCTATGTTACGAAGTAAAGTATTTGGGTACTTGGCATTACACGCAAAACGAAATTCTAGATATTGGCTTTTCTGAAGGTTTCTTAAAAATCAAATTTTCAAGTTATTAGGTAATTGACTTATTATCAGACATATCAAATGTAATTCACTTGCATATAAAATTGTGTCCAATGCATTTTAACTCATTGCTTGACAGCCAAATTATCTATTTAGTTTCATGCAGGGGTCAATTTGAATCTTGAACAACCTTACTCAAGGCTCAACGCATTGAGGTCAATATATTTTTATTATTGTGATGTCTATATTTTCATTTGTTCAACTTCCATGAAGCTTCACTTTATACAAATTAGGAAAGATGTGAAGCTTAGACAAGTATTTCATTAATGTTGGTAAGGTGATAGAGACTCATTTTCGTGGATTGTATTGATTACTGTGTCAATCATAGTAGCGGAAGTAGCGTCAAACTTGACTGTATAATAGTTCAAAATTCTACGATCTTTGCAAATTCTGGATAAAAGTGCAGTGTCACTTGTACTTATCTTCTCTGATACAATATCCATCCACGTGATTTACATTATTGCTTTTTACAAAAGCACAGAAAGCGTTATAAAAATGCTCACCTATGCAAATGATTGGAAGGGTGATGCTTTACCTATTCACATTTGCCAATATCGTGAAACCTTGCCTATATTTTCTGGGAAGCATGTAAAGTGGTGGCGAAATTCTAACCTTGGAGTTAACCAGCCCAGATGAAGAAAG
The DNA here is from genome assembly GCA_000969725.1 of Ophiothrix spiculata. Classification (NCBI taxonomy): domain Eukaryota; kingdom Metazoa; phylum Echinodermata; class Ophiuroidea; order Amphilepidida; family Ophiotrichidae; genus Ophiothrix; species Ophiothrix spiculata. Next base: position 2,940 of record JXSR01S019130.1, on the reverse strand, counting down.
GCAAAGTCTAGAGGAGGGTTATTCAAGATTCAAACTGACCCCTGCATTAATATATAAAGTATTGAGCCATGGTACTTTGGTTTATTGTAGTCCAATGCCTGGAAAAAGGTACACAAAACATGTATTGCAAAATATGCTATGTTGCTATGAAGTGTATAACTAGCCATAAAACAGAAGTGGGTTTATCAAGTACTTGACAACCCTAGTTACAGCATCTAGGGCAAACAAACCACTTGACAAGCCAACAACTTCAAACCTACTTTTTGACTACTCCTGTCATTTTATTGCATTGAGTTGTCGGCCAAAGAACTATTGCATATTGTTTACATTGATTCTGGTAAATCTGGATTTCATCATTGACATATACAGTGGATCCCACAGAAAACCTTACAATCTTTAGGTGAAAAGTTCTTGGCTTAAAACTAGCAATACTATAAACTGTTAAAATGAAGTGCCCCTGTCACCCATGACTTTTGGGTTTGTTTTTGCTAGATATTAATACCCTTGATTTGGGTTAAATATGCTTACTTTTTCTGTTATGGCCATTTGTTGAATTAAATTCGGGATCCCGAATTTAATTCCAGATGATGTATTAGTATAGGAAAGCATGCATGCCTTTTATCCATTTTTCGGTGGCAAAACAATTTTTTGACAAAATACACTTTTAGATAGTCACATTCCTTCATGTTATGCTGTTTTTACTCTAAAACGTTTTTGACCAAAATTTTATAGTATTGCTTTAAGGTGTCAATCTGCAATCCATATAAAATGAACTTTCAAATACTATTTGTTTCATTTTAATTGGTAATCTAGATCCAAAGTTATGCTTTAAATATCACATATCTGGATGTAAATTTGTCTAGTCAAATTTCATGATTTTTGGTCAGGATTCATGGTGTTCCTATGGAAGATAAAAGAAAGGATGCACATAATAAAATTGTACACACTGTTACAGCTTGATGAACAGAACAAGGGACTCTGGACAATACTCAATAGCACATAATTCAAGGGGAACTTACAAAACTGTGAAATTGGACCAGACAAATTTGTATATTTGATAAAGCATAACTTTTGTTAAAGATTACCTATTGTAATGAAACAAACGTATCTTAGAGTCCATTTTATGAACTATTAAATGATACCTTTGCATATCAAAGATTCCAAACACACATTTGAGGTTGAAAACATTGTAATTTTGGAAAAAGAACAAAAGTGGTTTGAAAGAATAGTCACAAGAAGCCATCTATGTCTGTAGGGGGAACCTTCCCTTAACATAGGAGGGGGCCTTGGACATAATCTTCACAACACGTATGATCCAGCGATCAAGAAAATTCCATTACATCTCTCATGTGACTATTCTACACTGTGGATCAACAAGCCAAAAGAAGATCAGTCTGCAGGGTTTTTGTATCCTCTATGTTATTATGTAGGCTTGTGACAAAGTATGTCACTTTAGGGATGCACCATTAGACTTCCAGGTGGGGGGGTGGAAGTTTTTCCGAAAAAAAATAATTTGACTCACTGCTTGAGAAAAAAAAAATAACTTGACTCACATGAGGGGGAAAAAAACTTGCCCCTTATTACTTACTATTATATATAGAGGTTCGGGGGCGGAGTCCCCGGAATTTTTCAGCCCTCCCCCTGAAAGTCAAATGGTGCGTCCCATACTGTGTGCTTTCTAAGATAAACACAACAAAACAAATTGTACACAAACTGTCTAACTTTCCTTTATTTGATTCCTGTCCTACCAAACCTTCAGAATTGATTCTCTCTTAAAATAGATTCTATTTCAAGGTTGCATTTCCCAAATAGAGACCCCTACACCATGATCCAAAGTAGACAACAATGGTGCGTTGTCCTCAATGTTTGCAAACAGCAAACAGCCACAATGCAAAATCTGTGCACAAATCCAATGCCTATCCTCTCAGTCAATTGACACAAGGGCTTAACAGCAATACGTCCCCTTCAGCTTCAACACATTCAGAAATAAAGGGTACCAGTGTATGTAGGTTGTGTGCCCATGTTAAATTATGACTGGACTTAACTTACTTCTGATTAATAGAACTTATTGGGAGTAAGTTACGACATGTTCAGAGAGACGTTACATACTGAGAAGCAGTGTTTCCTCCACGGTTTCGGGGCTTGTTCCAAATTCGATCAATTACGACAAAATTGCAGAGGAACTTGCGCCAAAACCACGAACTGAGGCTGAAAATGGGCTAAATATTTTTCTATGAAATGTTCAGGGCTTCTAAAGGAAACGTTTTTCTTATTAGGCCTCTATTTTATAGCATATGTAATTATAATCATGGTCGCTCTGATAGTGATCGGCTGCCGTATAATCGTCATGTGATCTGCAATGGCTGCTGGAACTTATACTTTAATTATTGGCACCTTGTCACAAGAAAGTAAAAAATCACTTAAAATTTCTATGTAATATGTCAGTGGCTCTTGAAATGGTTCTTCAGGTATTTACAGAGCCACTGACTCAAGACGAAACATTCCACAGTATGCAGTTCAAATTTAAGTAATATGGCACCCACGACTTTCTTGCACTCAAATGATGAAATATGCTATTATCACAGGTAATTGTCATATGGAGAGCGATTTACTTCCAACAAACTTATCCAATCATGATTCAGACAACTTAGGTCCGATCTTACAGCTGGTGTACTTAATTGTCGAGATGAACAGACATACAACTGATAGTATGGACACGACTTTACATGGCAAACTGCATACAGCCCTGGGGTTGAGTCATACCATTATTTTCAAACCAATTTCATTTTATATACATTTAACTTAGCAAAAGTGGGTAAACACAGAAAGGACACAGTCCTTGACAGGAGTATGTTAGTTCATCAATTCAAACTCTTTTTCACCTTTTTAAAAATAAACAGCTTATTTTAACCCTACAGGTCAACCTAAAAGCATCTTTAC
>JXSR01S019129.1:70592-103073 GCA_000969725.1 Ophiothrix spiculata | reverse complement strand
GGTAGATTCCATTATGTCTGACTATCATTACATTTAATGAAATAGTATATCCGTTTTTGATTACTTTGCACTAAGACAATTACAATGGTGCCTCCGTTACATCAACAATGGATATCACTCCATCAAATGGCACATGACATTGACATTCAATATTACAAATGAAAGCAATGAACCCACTAATCTACCTCACCATTATTGCCTCATCTTTGAAGGTGTAGTTCAGTTTAGTTATATATAAAATGTAAATGTCCTATGAGATGATGTTGTTGAGTTGGTAGGTAATTTTATTGGTGACTATGTGTCTCATTTTGCATATTGATGTATTAAGATAGCAATGCCGACATCCTGGGGTTGGTTTATTACATGTATAGCATACGTAGCCGTAATAATATCCATTTTGACAAAAATCTTTACACACAGGTCATTAAAAAGAAAAAGACAGCACAAAACACAAAAGCAAATGGTTGAAAGATCTTATTAGAATTATTGTAGGTTTGGAGCAAGATTCTTAACTATGGTATCATCCATTTTTCTTGTAATGGATTGGGGTTCAGGTTCTTTATAAACCAGTCAAAACTGAATCTGATTTACCCACCCCTTGCCCTCTGGATTTAAATATATTGATTGGAGTGATGGTATAAAGATAGCTTTATTACCCTGGCTACAATAGTAATTTGGTTTGAACTTACTTGGCAGCGGTATGTCTCTGAAAACTTCCAAGACTTCTAAAAAAGACAACATTGCTAGCAGCAAATTGTTCAAGCCATTTTGACTTGCTCATGAAAAACATGTTCCCGAAAGTGAAAGTTTGATAGAAATTAAACTGTTATATCTTACCAAATTACTGCCTTGGTAACGACTCAGTGTGACATGGCATGGGTAGATATGTGTTTGGGATTTGAAAGGTCCCTTGTTCAAATCAGAGGGATGGGAATGCCCTCTTTTCATCCCTCAATTTCTCAGGATATAGTATGGCAACTTAACCTGACTGATGGTCTGTTGTAAGAACTTGTAAACTTTAATCAAAACTATTTTTTTGTATAAGGAGAAATCTGGCCCTGTTTTTTAACTCTTAGATATAATCCACTTTGTCAACTTGATCTTTAAAAAACTGCTTATTCAAACTTTTGTATATAACTGAATCTCATGAGTTGTTTTAAGTCTTGATTCATCAATTTTCAGTATTAGATTTAAAGAGCAACAGTAGATGACGGTCATGATACTTAAAGCTATTACCTGATTTCTCTATGTAACATGATGCCAATCTAGTAAAGAAAATATGAAGTTATTACAGAAGGGAATTGCGGAGTATGGATAAAAATTGATCATTTGCCTTCGATTTCATTCTTGTTTACTTTACTTCAATTTTGGATTTTGTTAGATGGGGAAGGGGCTCACAGTCAATGTTTGTGTCTTGGGCAGTATTAAGAAAACTGGTATATTAAAGGTGCAATTCATGATTCTGCTGTGATGATAACCTCACCTCTTTTCTAGCTAAATTAAAAGAAGAATACAACATAAATGTAATCTGAAAATTTCACTTGATTCAGACAATCCGTGTTCAAGTTACAAGCTTTTCAGCATTTTAAATATCTCCAAAGACTACTCTGTTGTAATTACTGCTGGGGCCCCAAAAATAATAACAAAATGACATATTTTCTCAGTTTTCTCAAAAATGGAGGAACATTTGAAAGAACGGTTTGGGTATTGTAACATACACCAATCAAGGATTCTTCCCAGCTCAAAATCTCAATTTTGATAGAGGTGACCTTGATGGATCATGAATTGCCCCTTTAATTGGTATTTTTAAAAGATAAAACATCAAGTACTCCCCAATTTAGATTTGAAAATGTATGAGTTGATTTTTTAAGGAAAAATGATATTGATATTAGGAAAAGTACCTGAACTTTGATATGCATTACCATTTTGATCCAAAAGGTATATTGCTTTTTATGTTTAATAAAAACTTGAGTATTGTTTGAAATTTTATTCATGGCATTATTGAACTTGCTACAGAATATTCACCTATGATTAATCAAGGTTTAGATTTGAAATCTGCTCAGAGTGTTTACACATCATTTTATTTTTCTATTAGTATTTTATTGGTTAATATTTTCTCATAAGAATGTAAAATAATAACCCCCTGTTCTGATTTAATTTTTCCCACGTGTTTATCCAAAACCATATATAAGTGAATCTTGTCAGCTGTAAAAAGTGTTATAAATTCTTATTTCATACATTTCTCAGTATTATTAGATTTAAACCATGACAGTAGATGACCATTATATTACTTAAAGCCATTATCTGAGTTTTTGTATGTAATATGATACAGTATCTAGTAGAAAAATATTGAGTTATTGCAGAGGGAGATTTTTGGAGTATAGATAAAAATTGATCATTGTCTTCAATTTTACTCTAGTTTACTTAACCAAATTTAGATGGGGAAGGGGTTCACTATTTGCCTCAGAGTGCATTTTCAAGTGAGTTGATAAATTTAGGGGTTGCTGTAAATGAAACACCACATCTGGTGAATTTGATGGAAACTTATAAAAAAATGCACCCAATTTTGGAAAATATGGGTGTTTTCGAAATGATAAATATTATTTGATATGGGTAACAGTATAAAAATGGAGATGATCCTAATAGTCGAAATCTAACAAGCTTGCTCATCCCAAGGTATATTGTATAAAATTTGAAGTATAAAATAAGCAATCAGACTCTGCTACGAGATCCATAGCATATCCCTTGTATTCTACAACTGTTGTTATTGTATTGTGTAAGAGATTATCAATGATTAGGAATGATTGAGACCAAATCACTGCATATTAATACATTTTGTGCATGAATTTTCCATGATTTTGGTATTATTTTTGAATAATTTTGTTATTACTTAATGGACAAACCTTGAACATACAAGTTCATTTGAATATTCAGCAAGATTAGGTATGTTGTTATGATTCAAAAAATACAGACTAATTTATTTCTCCACATGGTCATATTGGTTTATGTGGGTTAATCCGCTGCTTACTTTATACTTCAAATTTATAAAGAATAGCTAAAAATACTTCTGGATATTTTGTCCTGAATCAAAGTAAATTCTGAATCTCTTTTTGGGTATTGATTACATATCATTTCTTGATCTATTTGTCAGTTGTTTATCTTATTTTTATGACAGAATATTGCTTTATATGAGATAAATCAGGGTAGATTTGGAGTCTCTCTAGTAACGGTATTGATAACATAATTCCATTTCTATATCTGTTTGACTGCCTCTGGATTATGATATCTGTTGTAGATCTTTTCATTCATTCAGCGTTGTTTTTGGGGATGGGGTTTACTATATGTAACTTTTATTTTTGAAAAATGGTGTACTGAGTTTTATTGACAATGAATACAACAAGTAAGTGTCTTAGACCAGTTTTAATCTTATATTTTGATTTATCAATGAGTTTGTTAACTTATAATATAATTGATAAATTCTGTAGACTGGAAAAGTTTTGCCTCTATGGAAACATTGTTCATGCATAGGAAAATTAGTACCATGGAATTAATGTAATGAAAAAGAACTATTTATACACTTTTTAAACATAAGTAAAAAAATTTCGATAATTTAATAATGTAGTCTATTTTTCAACATTATTATAAATAAAAGCCACTCTAGTGATGTTCTGTTTCAATCTGCTTGGATTATACTGCTAAATTGCTGCTGGGAGTTGCTGTGATGTAAGCCAGAACAGACTCGTCAGCAAACACTTGCCACAAAAAGCCTCTTTAGCTAAAGCTTACAGCATTACCATATCTTCACTGATTCTTATGGTAAAAAGCAAACCAGAATGGATGCATATTTCATCACATTCCATCACAGTCTGAATCATTTCATTGCACTTGTAATTTTAGCAGCTTCAGAGTTAAAATCATCCGCTGTTGTCGGAATTTCCTGTTAGTCCGAGTCAAGTTTCATACATGGCTCTTTGCTAGATCTGGCAAGTATTGATAAGGCATCTCTATGAATATATGACTTGAAGCTTTTTGCACTGATTTCTTCATTTATTGTCATTACATCCATGATTGCTTTTGAATATTTTGTTGTATGATTCATCACATTTTAAAGATTTCCTCTCATTCATATAGCACATCCTCTATTAAAAGCAAAAGTAATGTTTTCCTTTTAAAAACTTCACCCTATACATGTCTCAGCATACAAACAAGTACATTGCCTACCATTTCTACCTAAAACAGCAAAATAGGTTCTGACTCTTCTTTTTATCATTTCCCTTTGTAATTTTTCTCCACAATATCAAATGTAGTGCTGACTACTTGTTACCAAGATAACAGATCACCTCCTGTAAACAGTAAAAATGTTTCGAGGAGGTAGATAAGCACCCTATGGGAAATCCAAATAACCATAACAGTACGAGGAGAAAGAAATCACCCCACCACATGGGGAAATGTTCCTTAACACATCCTCTGTAATTTTCGTATTAATAATTAATATTTCTTATTTTAATGAGTTTGCTTATGGAAAATAAAACTCGCCAATACACTTTAAGTAATACTTCAATAAATTTATTATCAAAAGCATCATTTAATAATTACACCAACCACTAGGCAATGGGCAACAGACCATGGTGTTAATATCTCCCTCCCTCCTCATCATAACTCAGGTTGTGATAATTTAACACACTTTTACCAAGTAAACCCATAATAACTCAGGTTGTGATAATTTAACACACTTTTACCCAGCAGACCCATCAGTAAACCACACACCATATAACTGACCGTCAAAGACTGTAAGTACATCCATATTTCACTGGCTCCTACTTGGTCTCATCAATTTATGTAACAAGTGCACTTGACACTTCCCTTAATGTGTCTTGCAATAACAAATCTATCTTAACCAAAGACCATACACCAATATAAATGCTCGTCTAGCCAATGTCCATAAACTGACTGCAAAGACGATAAATGTCATGCCGCCTCATTAACTCCATCAGTTGTCCTAGTGCCTGTGAGTAAATTTGTATCTTTTTTTAACTTAAACAAAGGAAGATGTACCCATATATTAGTTTAATATCAAATTGCTTACATTATGGGATATGTATAACTTATCTTTTATGTCTACATTATGGGTGATTTTAATATTGACCTGTGATGCGGGATATGTACAAGGTACCCAAACATTGGATTCAAATAAGATTGCATTTGTATGCTGGATATATGCATAAATGGCTATTATGTATTTTATACTGAACAAATCAATATACTGGAAGAGCAGCACTTCTATAAAAGAGTGATGTATGAGAGTTACCAAGCGCCTCGGACCATAAGAGGTTTTTTTTTTGGCAAGGAGAACAACCAAAAATATAGGGAATCATTTGGCGACAGTTCGAAGATTCGTAAAATCCTAAGTTGGGTCCAGGTGAGATATCTGTTAAAATTTGGGGTCTTCTAGTGACAGAAGTTTATTATGTTCTATGAGTGACAATCCGTGAAACACAGCGTCACTAGTTGACAGCAGGCTTAATTTGTTGTGCTACATAGTGCATCTCATAAGATTAAGTGCCCCTCCCAAGAAATTTAATTTAGGGAAAGTCTTGTGCTCCCCTACCCACATTGATGCAGGGACGATTGCTACTATTCTATCTGAAGAAAAGTCTTATGTCATCTTCCCCCACATCACCACCACATAGATGCATTATGTATTCTATACTGCACAAACATACTGTACGAGAAAAGTCTGGAGTGTTTATCTTGAAAATCCTTAAGAAGATAATGACATCCATTCATAGAAAAGGTAAGTCGCTTGAGTTTGTTCATGAGACGATGGAATGGCCTGGGCCTAGCGATAGTGGACAAACACGATGGATGGAGTCAACTTTGGAGAGCACTTATAGAATTATCAAGAGGATGATGATGATGGTACAAGAAGCTTAGACCATCCAGAAAACAGCATTACCTCTACAAAAGTAAGTCACCTAAGGTTGATGGCAGAGGTTGAGTTTTTGTTGAAAATATTTTGTGGAACGATATCCGGTGAGCAAATGAGATTCACCCATCAGTGTTTAATCTCTCATTAAATTTTGACTCACTTTGTCAAATTTGTACCCAATTGCCACATTTGTACCCAATTTGTACTCTTGTTGATAAATTTAAAGAAGTTTTAAAGTAATTGTTAGTCAGTTTTTTGAAGCTAAGTTGTTAATAGTTGGCGTACCTTTTGAGTCTCATACGTTAATGTTATTAAACCAAGGATGTTTTGCCATACATGTAGTATTGAAAAGTTTGGCAACTAACTCCAAAATCAGGTCTTTGCTTCCTGTTGATGAACAATAAAATTCATGCATTGAAATACAATATTACTTGATTGGTGTTCACAGATCAAGTTGAATATTATGCAAAAAGTTTGAAGGCAATGTTCCTCATGTTTTTCTTGTGAAAATATTTCTATATCTCAGAAACTACAGCTACATCTGTTGGTTGGTGATAATAATTGTATTTTGGTTGTTGACAATAATTGTATGTTCATTTTCATGAACATACAATTATTATAAAAAAAGGTCTTAGAAAGTAATTTGATGAATGCAGAAAAAGTCTGCATTATTTTCTTTGTGAAGTTCTGAGGAAATAGTTCTTGTACATAAGTGCATCTCCGTGGCATGATGACCATTAAGGACATACATAAAAGTCCCGTAAGTGATATTCCCACCTTCCTTCACTTGACTAGAAAAGGTAACAGGTAGTGTCCATAATGGTCACACCAGGGCTATTCTATGCTAATATAGTTAGCAACTGGGGAATGTGTTGGGATGTGATGTGCAATCTTCCTTATAAAAAGGACATTTCATAGGTCACATGACATTACATACTGTTCTATATGACAAAAGACTCATTTTGAGAAAATTGCATTTGAAATTCTTACATAGACTTTGTGTCATAAAATAGCCTTTGCACTTAAGTTTTCTTTTGATACTAATTTATTTTTAAAAGAAAAGACTTTAAACTTGTTATTATCTTTAATTTCAACTAATACTTGTAACCCTTTTTAATATAGTGAAAACACTTTTTTTACATTTAGGGATCTCTTAGTACAGTAATTGAATACGTCAAATTATGCTATATGATATAGATCTGTATGTGAAAAAAAAATTGTCGCGAAGTTCATATAGCGCACCATATAGATCTGTATGTGATGCGTTGTTTATGCTATACTTAAGTACCTGATTTTTGCATATAGGGAGTTTGTGAAATGCTAAATTGAAATAGAACACATATAGATCAAAATTAATTAATTATTTCTTGTTAATTAGGTTAAATTAAGGCCTGTAACTTGGTAGATATTAAGAAATCATCAATATATCAATCCAGACAAATGTTCTCAAAAAATTCAAAAATGTCATATTAAACAGGAACAAGAATTGAACAGTATGTGATGCGACCGACAATTTTATCTCTAATTTAGATAAAATCTCTTGCGATACGACAGACAATGCTAGCAGAGGTGATGCTGGATGCACTACATTATCACCAGACTATGTTAATAGCATGGGTTTAAAATGTAAAATTCTGTTATATCTTCTTGTTTGGTTCGTAAGTACAAAATTGTGCAAATGTCGATGAACATGTTCAAATTCTTTTTTCTTATTCTAAGATTACCAATTGCAGGAACAAAACAAGTATTGACACACATTGGAAATGCTATTTAAAAAATTCCTTTTTAAAAAAGTGTTTTATTATCAAAATCACATGAACAGATGCAGAATTCTATTTCTAACCCAGGAAATTGTAATTCAAAATGTTGTTATGATTCCATGTGCCTCACAAAACAAGAATGCTCTATGTGCATTTCAGATGCTTGTAATTTACTTCCTTTTGTCTTGGAAGATTCCTGCAGAAATAAGCAGACTATCAGTAGCAAGTTTTCATCATCAAGCAGTTACCTGCTGCACAGAAAACAAGAATGCAGTATATGCATTTCAGATTAGATGTAAGCTACTTCCTTTTACCTTCAGGACAGTTTAAGATTAATGCAGAAATTAGCAGATGTTCTGTAGTCTTTTAGAAACAGGTTTAGTTTTCAAACTGCAAGACCATTTTCATCAAGCAGTTGCCTGCTGGACAGAAAACAAGAATACTGTATGTACATTGCAGATACTTGTGACTTACTTTCTTTTTGGACGATTCCTGCAGAAATGAGCTGACAAAAAGTAACTACAATGTAAAACATGATGTACATACAGCTGTCTAGCATGGAAATGGGTTGAAGTGAAATTGAATGTTAACTGAAAGTATCTACTGTGTTTCATAGTTACACATATGTGACACGATCAAGGGAAATGAGTCAGATGTTGGTAATTTTCAATTTTGATTTTTTATTACGAACTAATTGTGCATTATAAATTCTACATTTTGATCCAAACTCAAATTGGTCTTCTGGTTCACAGATATATAACAATGCTGTGACCTTCAATAACAATGAAAAACAAACAAATTTTCTGCTTTTTTTGCCATGTATCTCAATATCAATATTTCCGATATCCGATGCACTCCCTTTGATAATGTCACATATGCAATCTTATTTTGTAATCCTGTTCAATGCTAATGCCTACAACATAAAATTGCCACTTCCTATGAAGGCAGCACTGTGTGAACTGACTTGTAGAGTTACCGCACAGGGAATCAGTTCAAATAAAGCTTAATGCATTGACCGATTGCATCGGTATTGACCCGTGTTGTTTGCACTGATGGTAGAAACAGAATCTGTTGGGATCCTTTTGGGAATGTAACAAGTAGCACATTTAGAGCAAATGGAAATCATGCGTACAAAAAATTGAAGACATTAAAATGGATTCACTGCAAGAAATTGGATAAGTAAGGCATATGAATAGTACTAATGTACTCCTCATGTCAAATATCTATTGACCATGATGTTTGCATCTTTTAGAGAGGGTTTCTTGGAATCTGTAGGGACGCGCATCTTAAAGTTGCAATAATAAGTTTAGCATTTTTTGACGTGTGTTTGAAATAATTTATTGCACAGGGAAATCAGTTCAAGTAAAGCTTAATGCATTGACCAATCGCATCAGTATTGACCCGTGTTGTTTGCACTGATGGTAGAAACAGAATCTGCTGGGATACTTCTGGGAATGAAACAAATAGCACATATAGAGCATATTGTATATTGCCCACAAAAATATAGAAGATAAAATTGAGAAGAAAGTCATTTAAAATCGAACTAATGTACTCCTCATAACAGAATATATTGACCATGTTGTTTGCATCTTTTAGAGAGGATTTTTGTGGATTTTACAGGCAATATAAAAATCTGCACATTTAGTGTAACTTTTTAAGGTCTCTATTCTCTTAATTCTACATCAGAGATTTAATATAAAAGACTTTTAAATAAATGTACTCATCTGATATCAAATGCTGCATGTTTTTGAGTCATTTTGGTATTCAGAAATGACCCAGCAGTCCCCAAAACAGAATACACGGATTCTCCCACAACCTTCAAAGGGAAAGGAGACAAGAAAAATGAGATAACTTTACCCAAAATATGAGAAAAAGGAAAATTGAGACAACTTTACCAAAAATATGAGCAAAAGGGGAAAAAAAATAGACAACTTAACTCAAAATATTAGCAAAATAAAAGAAATGTGGCACGATGTTACAACAGACCCTATGCTTCTTTAAATATACATGTTATTTGTGAACATTCTGGCGCGAACAATTTAGCAATTCTCAATTCCATGCTCAATGATTTAAGACTGTACTTTTGACTTTGCCTTGCAAGCTACAACCAAATGTTCATTGTATTTCTATTCTGTTTATTAAGATTACAAATCTACCCAACAAAATAAAACTGCAGTGTGTGCATATAAAGCACAGATACATCCTATAAACATGCAATTTCTCTTCAATACCTTCCCGTGCTAAATATTTGTACTTACATATGTTGGATATAGTAGATACTGCCTTAAGTCATGAAAGAGAATTGATCATCTGCTCATTTGTCCAGATTTCTCCAAAGGGAAAGGAAGTAACTTGCAATTGATCTGCAATGTATATACTGCGTTTTTACTGTGTTGGGCAGACATGGAGCCAGGATGGAGGAACTTTGTATACATAGGGAAAGACAAAATACTTAGAAGGGTGCATTGTTCATGTCAAGTTGACCAGTGTTGTTTTTGCTAGATGCAAGGATGACAAGATTCCTGTTGTACTTTCCATCATGGGTAGGATTATTGACTTAGCATGCACATGGAAAATCATGCTGTAAAAATATATTAAAGGAACATGCCACAATTATATCATGTATTAGACATTTGTATCTAAAATTTAAACCAAATTTAAACTTAAATTGGTCAAACAATGCATATTTGAAAGTAATAAATACCGAAGCCTGTAATGCCTACATAATTGTAAGGGATTACATATAATGCAAAATCTTGTTTCTTTAGAGCCACCCCCCCCCCCCAAAAAAAACCCCAATACTCTTTTTAGACCCTTTTAGCATTAAATTAAAATGACCCTCTTGATCTTATTTGAGGAAGGAAAGAAACAAATAACACATTAAAGAAAATAGAAGACAATACTGTGGGAAAAAAGAAAAAGAAAAAATTGGGAAAAAGAATGAGCAAATAAGAAAACCAAGAATTCGGAGATAAAATATATGTCAGGAAAAGAGAAAAGGAGGTGTAATATCTTGTCTTAGCAGATACATGGGATGGCTATGGACCTAGGGTTTGTGTCAAAGAAAATCAAAGAGTTTGAGAAGGTTACATCTCGCCATGGCTAGCTCCATTAAATGAAGAAGCAACACATTAAAACATCAAATATATGACAACCACTTTTGTCTGTCCTATGGTGGGATTTTGTTAAACCTGAGCGTCTAGAAAATATGGTACTGTCAGATTTAAATTGACTCTTTACCTTTTTCACACTTTTGTGCCAAGCCAAATACATTATCCATGTATTGAACATATCGGTTTTACCTACACAAAAAGTCTGATTTATTTTTATTTAGGATTTTTATGGTTTTGAATGATTTTTAATGTTTATGGTTAATTTGGATTTTTGAAAGGTTGAATAAAGTTATTGCTCTGATATGTAAACTGTCATGACTAGAGTTCAGAGAAAATATGCACTGGATGTCAGTATTAGTTATAATTTTTCATTTTTTAAAAACAGTTTTAACTTGATTTTAATCTTAAACCAAATCGTATAATATTGCTTTAAAAAGAGTTTAGGAAGTGATGATAAAATATGTACAGAAATGGCATGTTTAGAATATTGACACCAACTCACACAAAATAAATTTAAGTGCTCATTACTGATTAAGTTAACATGTAAGTTTTGCATTTTTTTTTTTACATTTGTCATTTGTAAGAAGCAAAATGTTCATTTAATTGTTATGAAAACTCACTTACAAATTAGCATTTACAAAAATGTAATGCAACATACAGAATCAAGTTCCAACATGACGCTTTTGCTATTGGCATTGTCGCATCAATTTATGAAGAATAAGGAACACAAAATTCCAATCAATCCATACTTTTGTTCCTGAAAAACAAACGCTGAAAAAATATAAAATCTTTGACTATTTGTTTTCACATGAGATTTTCTACAGCATCAATTCATTCAGTTCACAGGAAACATGGAGAGATTGCCTTAACAGCACTCAAGCTCCCCACAGGCAAAATAGGCAAATAACACCATATAACCCACCATTAAAGCTGATTTTATGAAAGAATTGAAGTCAGTTAAAAAAACACCACAAAGCATAACATGAAGGTGATTTTTTATGAATAAACTCGGCAAATTTATATGAATTAATTTTAATATTGACTGTTTTCTTTTGCCTGACTGGCATATCAAAATGGTATTGATTGAGTTGAATCTCACAGGTTTTTCTTAGCAAATTTCCTGCATATTTAGTAAGAAACGAGTTTCTATTAAGTGAAATTGACTTTACCATTTTAGCAATTTTAACTACCTGATGTACATTGATTTTCTATCATGTTCCCATTACTAAGGAACTGGTAGATCTTATTTCAAAAAACAACGCTTAAATATTTGCTTAAATTTTCCATCTTTTAAAAGGGTCTAGTTATTATTTTGTGATGATGAAAATTCATTATGATTTACTGAATGTAAAATAGCATTGAATAAATCAGGAAAAAAGTTGCATAAATGAAAAATTGGTTGAAGTTAATACTTATAATCGTTAATTTGAAACCTTTAACATGTTTTATCACTTAACAAAAATCTCAACAAGTGTGAAAAAGATTGAAGCATTGGGACTTCAATCTATTAATAAAACTCAACTTTTGCAACAGGCATTTAATTATACATTAATTATGAAATACAGGTTATGCTAATGAAAGAAACTGTAACTTTTTACAAAATGTGGGTCTTATGATATGATTTATGTTACAATGTGTAAGTCTTGGGTGTCACTGAGCATATTCAGTTAATCTACAAGGACAGTCAGTCAGTATGTTTAGACAACACTTTGACATTGTACGATTGATCAAATCTTGAAACTTTTTAACACTCCATAACTCATGATGCAACATCAGACAATCAATGAAACTAACATTTCCAGTAGCAAGCAAGCTAAAGATAGAGTATTTTAGTCACACTCCATAGTTGTTTTCATATTAGTTTATTTTTTGCTTTTCGTGCCTACTAGATTCTGAAGTTACAAATTAGATATCCCCCTTAAGTTCAAGAAAATTCATCTTCCCTAAATGGTGCATTTTTTTTGGAAAAAGTAGACAAATTGGAATAACATTTCCTATGATTACATCAAATTGATTTAATTTGTAAGATTGTTCATAAATAGCTTGATAGATTTTATTTAGATTGTATCTTTCATATGAAAGACACTGTACATATGAAATTTGGTATCCTTTTAAAGCTCTATATTTTGAGCAGTAGCTTTGTTGCATAGCTCTCAATATATGATATTCACGGTCATTTAAACATGGACAGATCAAATCCCAAAATTGAAACTCAGGACTGAAAGGATTAAGTTAATCTTAAATTTTGACCCATACACTAAAACTAACCTAAACCCTGCCCTGAAATTTGGATTGAGCATAAAATACATTTGGTCTTGGCTTTCACACTTGTCTACATAGGTTTACAAACTATGCAAAAGTAACATTTCTCTGCTCTTTAACATGAAATGCAACACTACTGACATCTCAGATTATTTGGACAACAAACATAATGTTGAACTTATTCTGTGTGGCTTTTCAGTGCGGAAACAAACAAGCATCTGGTTTAGCTTTCTCTACTTGCCATTTGGCACTGCATTCCATATTGAACTGATCTGTCATATCTGACCAGATTTCTCTACTTGCTAAGCTTGGCACCGCATCCCATATTGAAGTAATCTGTCATATCTGACCTGTCCTATTCAACACTCCGTCATCACTCTATCATGACACTGAATTTTGACACCATATGATGGATCTACAACTGCAAAATTCGACACCGTGTTGTCAGTGTGATACAAATAATACCAGCAAAGAATCATAGACAGTGAATGGATAGACAGGTCTCAGTCTCATCATGCTATGTCGTGCCAATCTTTGGCGTCGGATGCCATATTGAGGCAATCTCGACTACTCGGTCTGTCATTATGTTCCTGACAACGTTATGACACTCTGTGATCAATCAAGATCTATAACACATGTCGACATAATTCAAATATCATAAGACTCCTCTCATCAAATGATTGAAGCAGACATGAGGCGGTGTGTGGAGACAGAGATGTGGCTAGCTTGCTATTTTAATGATGGGTTCATTTTTATTGTCAGTCTTGTTATGGTATGTGATATTCTATATCTTAAATAAACATACCCTCAACTCACCAGACATTACTTTACAGACTAACATGGCCAGCTAGCTTGGAAATTGAATTGGCAGTATCTATCATGTAGTCATCATTCTAATTAGTTTTCAAGTCTGAGCTAATACTATATCAAAGTCAGGAGCTATATATTTCATTTTTAATTGTATTTATTTATAAAGAGTTCCATATATTCGTTAAGATTACATAAAATATCTCATTAGTTGTGGGAGACTCATTTGATTTCGAGGGATTTCATCAAGGAAAACGGAAGCATAATTCAATTGATCTGCATTTCACATACTGCATTTTTACTTTGTTGGACATAGATCAAGTTATACATTTTGATCCAAACCCGAATTGGTCTTCTGATTCCAGAGATATGACAATGCTGTGATCTTAAAAAACAATGAAAACAAACAAACTTTCTCTGCTTTTATTGCCATGTATCTCAAACTCAATATTTCTGACATCCAACTCACCTCCTTTGATAATGTCACATATGCATTCTTATTTTCAATGCTGATGCCTACAACATAAAATTGCCACTTATGAAGACAGCACTGTTTGAACTGACTTGTAGATTTACCACAGGGAAATCAGTTCAAATAAAGCTTAATGCATTGACCAATTGCATCGGTATTGACCTGTATTGTTTGCATTGATGGAAGAAACAGAATCTGACGGGATCCTTCTGGGAATGCAACAAGTAGCACATTTAGAGCAAATGGAAATCATGTGTACAAAAAATTGAAGACATTAAAATAGATTCACTGCAAGAAATTGGATAGGTTTTAAAGGCATTATGAATGGTACTAATGTACTCACCATATCAAATATCCATTGACCATGATTTTTGCATCTTTTAGATGAGGGTTTCTTGGAATCTATGGGGACCATGACTTAAGACTTGCAATAATAAGTTTAGCACTTCCTAAAATATGTTTGAAGTAATTTATTGCATAGGGAAATCAGTTCAAATAAAGCTTAATGCATTGACCAATTGCATCGGTATTGATGTATAGTGTTGTTTGCACTTATGGTGGAAACAGAATCTGCTGGGATCCTTCTGGGAATGCAACAAGTAGCACATTTAGAGCATATTGTATATTGCCCATACAAAAATAGAATATGAAACTGAGAAGAAAGTCATATAAATCGTATTATATCATGATTGCAGTGATTTGAGCCGTGCAAAAATTATTTTCCATTGCACGGCATGAAACAAACTAGTGTGATATCATGATATAAAACAAATATTGAATGCCTATGCACGTGCAATAGTACAAAATATATCATGAGGTCAAATTTGGACTTCTCTATTTCACGAGGCATAAAATCTGCACATTTAGTGTAACTTTTAAGGTCTATATTCTCTTAATTCTACATCAGAGATTAAATATAGAAGACTCTTTTAAATAAATGTACTCATCTGATATCAAATGCCCTTTGGAACATTGGAACACATGCTGCATGTTTTGGTAGCTTACATGGAGCCATTTTAGTATTCAGAAATGACCCAACAGTCGTCAATAGTTACAGTGGCAAAACAGAATACACAGATTCCCCCACAACCTTCAAAGGGAAGGGAGATAAGAAAAAATGAGATAACTTTACCCATAATATGAAAAAAGGAAAATTGAGGCAACTTAACCAAAAATATGAGCAAAAGGAAAAAAATAGACAACTTAAACTCAAAATATTACCAAA
Organism: Ophiothrix spiculata; assembly: GCA_000969725.1. Classification (NCBI taxonomy): domain Eukaryota; kingdom Metazoa; phylum Echinodermata; class Ophiuroidea; order Amphilepidida; family Ophiotrichidae; genus Ophiothrix; species Ophiothrix spiculata. The sequence goes on along the minus strand of JXSR01S019129.1, from coordinate 87,505 downwards.
ATGAAAGAAACATGGCATGATGTTACGACACATCCCATGCTTCTTTAAATACACATGTTATTTGTGAACATTCTGGTGCCAACCATTGAGCAATTCTCAATTCCATGCTCAATGTTTTAAGACTGCCATTTTGAATTTGCCTTGCAAGCTACAACCAAATTTCCATTTTAGATTTATTTCTATTCTTTTTGTCAAGATTACAAATCTGCTCAACAAAGTAAAGCTGCAGCATGTGCATTTATAAAGCACATCATATACATCATACAAATATGTAGTTTCTCTTCAATCCATTCCCATGCTATAAAGTTATATTTACTTATGTTTGATATAGTAGATACTGCCGTAAGTCATGAAAGAGAATTGATCATCTGCTCATTTTTTCCAGATTTCTCCAAAGGAAAAGGAAGTAACTTGCAATCGATCTGCAATGCACATACTGCATTTTTGCTGTGTTTGGCAGACATGGAGCCAGCATGGAGGAACCTTGTATACATAGGGAAAGACAAAATACTTTTGAAGAGTGCATTCTTCGTGTCAAGTTGACCAGTGTTGTTTTTGCTAGATGCAGGGATGACAAGATTCCTGTTGTACTTTCCAAATTCATCATGGGAGGGATTATTGACTCACATGCACATGGAAAATCATTGTAAAATTATTTTAAAGGAACATGACACAATTATATAACTTAGACATTTGTATATAATTGTAAATTTAAACCAAATTGGTCAAACAATGTATATTTTGAAACTAATAAATACCCAGGCTTTTCTTGCCTACATAATTTAAAGGATTACATATAATGCAAAATTGTGTTTCTTTAGAGGCCCCCCCCCAAAAAAAAAATAAAAAATAAAATAACAACAACACTCTTTTTAAACCCACTTTGCATTTAATTAAAATGACCCTCTTGATCTTAATTGTGGAAGGAAAGAAACAAATAACAAATTAATGAAAAAAGAAGACAATACTGTGGAAAAAATAAGTGGAAAAAAGAAGAAAAATTTGGTAAAAGAATGAACAAATAAGAAAACCAAGAATTTGGACATAAAAAATATATCAGGACCAGTGTTTCCGCTAAGGCCTTATGGAGCGTCATTGGCGCAGGAGCAGTAAAAATTGGTGCAACGAGTTTCTGAAGGTGTGTGATAAAGATATTCTGCTACCTTTATTGAGCCAATTTCCAGCCACAGGTCCTGATTTTGGCGCAAGCACCTCTTACACTTTGTCAAACTTGATCGAATTGACGAAAGCTCAAAAACCTTAGCAGAAATACTGGTCAGGACAAGAGAAAAGGAGGTGCAATATCTTGCCTCAGCAGATAAAAAGGATGGGTATGGGTTTGTGTCAGAGAAAATCAATGGATACTGAATGTATTAAAAGAGTTTGAGAAGGTTATAACTCGTCATGGCTAGCTCCATTAAATGAAGAAGCAACGCATTAAAACATCAAATATTTGACAACCACTTTTGTCTGTGTTATGGTGTGATTTTGTTAAACCTAAGCTTCTAGAAATATGGTACTGTCAGATTTATATTGACTCTCTATCTTTTTGACACTTTTGTGCCAAGCCAAATACATTATAGATGTATTGAACATATTGATTTTACCTGCTCAAAAAGCACGATTTATTTTAATTGTATGGTTTTGAATGATTTTAATGTTTAGGGTTAATTTGGATTTTTGAAAGGTTGAATAAAGTTATTGCTCTGATATGTAAACTCTCATGACTAGAGTTCAGAGAAAATATGCACGGGATGTCCTTATTAGTTATAATTCTTCATTTTTTAAACACAGTTTTAACTTGATTCTATTTTTAAACCAAGTGCTTTAAAAAAAGTTAAGAAAGTGATTGTAAAACATGTACAGAAATGGTATATTTAGAATATTGACACCAACTCACACAAAATAAATTTTGAAAAGCAGCTTTTAGCATTACTGATTGCGTTAACATGTAAGTTTTCCATTTTTTTCCATTTGTCATTTGTAACCAGCAAAATGTTCATTTAATTGTTATGAAAACTCACCTTCAAATTAGCATTTACAAAAATGTAACACAACATAACAGAATCAAGTTCCAACATGATGTGTTTGCTAATGGCATTGTCGCATCAATTTATGAAGAATAAGGAGCACAAAATTCCAATCAATCCGTACTTTTGTTCCTGAAAAACAAATGCTGAAAAAACATAAAATCTTTGACTATTTATTTTCACACGAGATTTTGTACAGCATCAATTCATTCAGTTCACAGGAAATATGGAGAGATTGCCTTAACAGCACTCAAGCTCCCCACAGGCAAAATGGGCAAATAACACCATATAACCCACCATTAAAACTGATTTTATGAAAGATTTGAAGTCAGTTAATTAATACCACAAAGCATAACATGAAGGTGATATTTTATGAATAAACTCGGCAAATTTATATGAATTAATTTTAATATTGACTGTTTTCGTTTGCCTGACTGGCATATCAAAATGGTATTGATTTAGTTGAATCTCGCAGGTTTTTCTTAGCAAATTTCCTGCATATTTAGGGAGGAACGAGTTTCTATTAAGTGAAATTGACTTTACCATTTTAGCGATTTTAACTACCTGATGTACATTGATTTGCTATCATGTTCCCATTACTAAGGAACTGGTAGATCTTATTTCAAAAAACAACGCTTAAATATTTGCTTAAATTTTCCATCTTTTAAAAGGGTCTAGTTATTATTTTCTGATGATGAAAATTCATTATAATTTACTGAATGTAAAATAGCATTTAATAAATCAGGAAAAAAGTTGCATGAATGATGAAAATTTGGTTGAAGTTAATACTTATAATCGTTAATTTGAAACCTTTAACATGTTTTATCACTTAACAAAAATCTCAACAAGTGTGACAAAGGTTGAAGCTAGGGACTTCAATCTATTAATAAAACTCAACTTTTGCAACAGACATTAAATTATACATTAATTATGAAATACAGGTTATGCTAATAGAAAAAAGTGAAATTTTTTACAAAATGTAATGATATGATTTATGTAACAATGTGTAAGTCTTAGGTGTCACTGAGCATATTCAGTTAATCTACATGGACAGTCTGCCAGTATGTTAAGACAACACTTTGACATCGTATGATTGGTCAAATCTTGAAACTTTTTAACACTTCATAACTCATGATGCAACATCAGACAATGAATGTAACAAACATTTCCAGTAGCAAGCAAGCTAAAGATAGAGTATTTCAGTCACACTGCATAGTTGTTTTCATAGTAGTTTATTTTTTACTAATCCTACCTACTACATTGTGAAGTAACAAATTAGATATCCCCCTTAAGTTCAAGAAAATTCATCTTCCCTAAGTGGTGATTTTTTTTTAAATGTAGACAAATTAGAATCTTTGGAAAATTTAAACATTTCCTATGATTATGTCAAATAAATTTAATTTGTAAGATTGTTTATAAATAGCTTGATAGATTTTATTTAGATTGTATCTTTTGTATGAAAGACACAGTACATATGAAGTTTGGTATCATTTTAAAGCTCTATATTTTGAGTAGTAGCTTTGTTGCATAGCTCTCATTATATGATATTTATTCAGTCATTTAAACATAGAAAGGTTGAATCCGAAAATTGAAACTAGAAAATAAATTCTAGGCTGAAAGGGTTAAGCTAATAGTTAATTTGACCCACACACTAAAACTAACCTGAACCATGCTCTGAAATTTTGATAGACCATAAAACACACTTGGTTTGGGCTTTCACACTGGTCTACATAGGATTGCATATTGCGTGCAACATACCAACTGTGCAAATGTAACACTACTCCGCACTGTATGCACTTAAACATGAAATGGAACATCATCACCATCTCAAATTATTTGGACAACAAACATAATGTTGAACTTATCGTGTGTGGCTTTTCAGTGCGGAAACAAACAAGCATCTGGTCTAGCTTTCTCTACTTGCCATATCTTGGCACCGCATCCCATATACAAACGATCTGTCATGTAGTTGGCCAGATTTCTCTACATGAGATAGCTTGGCATCGCATCCCATATTGAAGTAATCTGTCATATCTGACCTGTCCTATTCAACACTCCATCATCACTCTATCATGACACTGCATTTTGACACTCTATGATGGATCTACAACTGGAAAATTCAACACCGTGTTGCCAGTGTGATACAAATAATACCAGCAAAGAATCATAGACAGTGAATGGATGGACTGGTCTCAGTCTCATCATGCTATGTCGTGCCAATCGTTGGCGTCGGATGCCATATTGAGGCAATCTGGACTGCTCGGTCTGTCATTATGTTCCTGAAAACGTTATGACACTCAGTGATCAATCAAGATCTATAACACATGTCGACATAATGTAAATATCATAAGCTTCCTCTCATCAAATAGAAGCAGACATGAGGCGGTGTGTGGAGACAGTGATGTGACTAGCTTGCTATTTTAATGATGGGTTCATTTTTATTGTCAGTCTTGGTATGGTATGTGATATTCTATATCTTAAATAAACATACACTCAACTCATCAGACATTACTTTACAACTAACATGGTCAGCTAGCATGGAAATTGAATTGGCAGTATCTATCATGAAGTCATCATTCTAATTAGTTTTCAAGTCTGAGCTAATACTATATCAAAGTCAGGAGCTATATATTTCGTTTTAATTGTATTTATTTATAAAGAGTTCCATATATTCGTTAAGATTACATAAACAATCTCATTAGTTGTGGGAGACTCATTTGATTTCGAGGGATTTCATCAATGAAAACGGAAGCATAATTCAATTGATCTGTAACTCACATACTGCATTTTTACTTTGTTGGACATAGATCAAGTTATACATTTTGATCCAAACCCGAATTGGTCTTCTGATTCCAGAGATATAACAATGCTGCGACATTCAATAACAATGAAAAGAAACAAATTTTCTGCTTTTATTGCCTTGTATCTCAAACTCAATATTTCTGACATCCGACTCACCTCCTTTGATAATGTCACATATGTAATCTTATTTTCAATGCTGATGCCTACAACATAAAATTGCCACTTATGAAGACAGCACTGTTTGAACTGTTTTGTAGAGTTACCGCACAGGGAATCAGTTCAAATAAAGCTCAATGCATTGACCAATTGCATCGGTATTGACCTGTGTTGTTTGCACTGATGGAAGAAACAGAATCTGTTGGGATCCTTTTGGGAATGCAACAAGTAGCACATTTAGAGCAAATGGAAATCATGCGTATAAAAAATTGAAGACATTCAAATTGATTCTTTGCAAGAAATTGGATAAGTAAGGCATTATGAATGGTACTAATGTACTCCTCATATCAAATATCTATTGACCATAATGTTTGCATCTTTTAGAGAGGGTTTCTTGAAATCTGTAGGGATGCGCAACTTAAAGTTGCAATAATAAGTTTAGCACTTTCTGACATGTGTTTGAAATAATTTATTGCATAGGGAAATCGATTCAAATAAAGCTTAATGCATTGACCAATTGCATCGGTATTGCACTGATAGTAGAAACAGAATCTGCTGGGATCCTTCTGGGAATGCAACTAGTAGCATATTTAGAGCATGTGCACATACAAGAAATAGATGACATTAAAATAAATCCATCGCAAGAAATTGGGAAGTGGTATTCATATCAGATATCTATTGGCCATGTTGTTTGTGCCTTTTAGGGGATTTTTGTCGATTCTACTGGGAATATAAAAATCTGCACATTTAGTGTAACTTTTTTAACTAAGTCTTCTTTCTTTCCACTCTACATCAGTTATTAAATATAAGATACTTTTTGAAATAAATGTACTCATCTGATATTAAATGCCCTTTGAAACACATGCTGCATGTTTTGGTAGTTTACATGGAGCCATTTTGGTATTCAGAAATGACCCAACAGTCCTCGATAGTTACATTGGCAAAATAGAATACACAGATTCCCCCAATTCTCAATTCCATGCTCAATGTTTTTAGACTGCCATTTTGACTTTGCCTTGCAAGCTACAACAAAATTTCCATTCTTTCTATTCTGTTTGTCAAGATTACAAATCTGCCCATCAAAGTAAAACTGCAGTATGTGCATTTGCAAAGCACATCAGATACATCCTATAAACATGCAATTTCTCTTCAATCCATTTCCATGCTAAAAAGTTGTATTTACATATGTTTGTTATAGTAGATACTGCCGTAAGTCATGAAAGAGAATTGATCATCTGCCCAAGGATTGTCTGCTCATTTATTCATATCTATCCAAGGGAAAAGGAAGTAACTTGCAACTGATCTGCAATGCATATAATGTGTTTTTACTTTGTTTGGTAGACATGGAGCCAGTATGGAGGAACCTTATATACATAGGGAAAGACAAAATACTTAGAAGAGTGCATTCTACATGTCAAGTTGACCAGTGTTGTTTTTGCTAGATGCAAGGATGACAAGATTCCTGTTGTACTTTCCAAGTGCATTATAAGAATATTATTGACTTAGCATGCACATTGAAAATCATTGTAAAAGTATTTTAAAGGAAAATGACACAATTATATAACTTAGACATTTGTATCTAAAATTTAAACCAAACCTAAATTTGTCAAACAATGTATATTTTTTAAACTAATAAATACCCAGGCTTGTCATGCCTACATAATTTAAAGGATTACATACATATAATGCAAAATCTTGTTTCTTTAGAGCCCCCCCCCCAAAAAAAAAAAAACCCAAACACTCTTTTTAGACCCACTTTGCTTTTAATTAAAATGACCCTCTTGATCTTATTTGAGGAAGGAAAGAAACAAATAAGAAATTAAAGAAAAAAGAAGACAATTCTGTAGGAAAAATAAGGTGGGGAAAAATTGTGAAAAAGGATGAGCAAATAAGAAAACCAAGAATTTGGAGAAAAATATATGCCAGGAAAAGAGAAAAGGAGGTGTAATATCTTGTCTCAGCAGATACATGGGATGGCTATGGACCCAGGGTTTGTGTCAGAGAAAATCAATGCATACTGAATGTATTAAAAGAGTTTGAGAAGGTTACATCTTGCCATGGCTAGCTCCATTAGATGAAGAAGCAACACATTAAATCATCCAATATTTGACAACCACTTCTGTCTGTCCTATGGTGGGATTTTGTTAAACCTGACCTTTTAGAAATATGGTACTGCCAGATTTAAATGGACTCTTTACCTTTTTGACACTTTTGTGCCAAGCCAAATACATTATAGATGTATTGAACATATCAATTTTACCTCCACAAAAAGTCTGATTTATTTTTATTTAGGATTTTTATGGTTTTGAATGATTTTTAATGTTTAGGGTTAATTTAGATTTTTGAAAGGTTGAATAAAGTTAAAATATTACTCTGATATGTAAACTCTCATGACTAAAAGTTCAGAGAAAATATGCACTGGATGTCCTTATTAGTTATAATTCTTCATAAAAATGGGAGAGGTAGTTCCAACGGACAAGGCACAAAACACGTCAAGGATCAAATATGATACGGGAGGTTACATAGATCATAATAATAAATTGGAGGTAAAAACAAAGTAAGCCAACTTGATGTGATGAAACAATAACACAATATATAGGCCTAAATCATAGAAAGTGTGTATATAGGCCTAAAGTAAATACAACAAGTAAAAACAGGAACAAAATAAAGACTCACCAAAAATTCAGATATACATATAGAACGGCACTATATGTATATATGAATTTTTGGTGAGTCTTTATTTTGTTCCTATTTTTACTTGTTGTTTACTTTAGGCCTATATACACACTTTCTATGATTTAGGCCTATATATTGTGTTATTTTTTCATCACATCAAGTTGGCTTACTTTGTTTTTACCTCCAATTTATAATTCTTCATTTTTTAAAAACAGTTTTAACTTGATTCTATTTTAAACCAAATCTTAAAGTTATGCTTTAAAAAGAGTTATAGAAGTGATTGTAAAACATGAACAGAAATGGAATGTTTAGAATATTGACACCAATTCACACAAAATAAATTCAAGTGCTCAGTACTCTGAAAAGCAGCTTTTAGCATTACTGATTAAGTTTACATTTTAGTTTGAATTTTTTTTACATTTGTCAATTGTAACAGTTTTTCATACCCTGACAAGCAAAATGTTCATTTAATTGTTATGAAAACTCACCTGCAAAATAGCATTTACAAAAATGTAATGCAACATAACAGATTCAAGTTCCAACATGATGCATTTGCTAATGGCATTGTCGCATCAATTTATGAAGAATAAGGAACACAAAATTCCAATCAATCCATACTTTTGTTCCTGAAAAACAAACGCTGAAAAAACATAAAATCTTTGACTATTTGTTTTCACACGAGATTTTCTACAGCATCAACCCATTCAGTTCACAGGAAACATGGAGAGATTGCCTTAACAGCACTCAAGTTCCCCACAGGCAAAATGGGCAAATAACACCATATAACCCACCATTAAAGCTGATTTATGAAAGAATTTAGTCAGTTAAATAACACCACAAAGCATAACATGAAGGTGATTTTTGATGAATAAACTCGGCAAATTTTTATGAATTAATTTTAATATTGACTGTTTTCGTTTGCCTGAATGGCATATCAAAATGGTAATTGATTGAGGTGAATCTCACAGGTTTTTCTTAGCAAATTTCCTGCATATTTAGTGAGGAACGAGTTTCTAAGTGAAATTAAATTTACCATTTTAACGATTTTAACTACTTGATGTACATTGATTTGCTATCATGTTCCCATCACTAAGGAACTGGTAGATCTTATTTCAAAAAACAACGCTAAATATTTGGTTAAATTTTCATCTTTAAAAGGGTCTAGTTATTATTTTATTGTGATGATGAAAATTCATTATGATTTACTGAATGTAAAATAGCATTGAATAAATCAGGAAAAAACTTGCTTAAATGATGAAAAATTGGTTGAAGTTAATATTTATAATCGTTAATTTGAAACCTTTAACATGTTTTATCTTTTAACAAAAATCTCAACAAGTGTGAAAATGTTGAAGCATTGGGACTTCAATATATTAATAAAACTCAACTTTTTCAACAGGCATTAAATTATACATTAATTATGAAATACAGGTTATGCTAATAGAAAAAAGTGTAACTTTTTACAAAATGTTATGATATGATTTATGTAACAATGTGTAAGTCTTGGGTGTCACTTAGCATATTCAGTTAATCTACATGGACAGTCTGCCAGTATGTTTAGACAACACTTTGACATTGTACGATTGATCAAATCTTGAAACTTTTTAACACTCCATAACTCATGATGCAACATCAGACAATGAATGAAACAGACATTTCCAGTAGCAAGCAAGCTAAAGATAGAGTATTCCAGTCTCACTGCATAGTTGTTTTCATTGTAGTTTATTTATTGCTAATCATACCTACTACATTGTGAAGTAACAATTTAGATATCCCTTTAAGTTCAAGAAAATTCATCTTCCCTAAATGGTGCATTTTTTGTTGTGGGGGGGGGGGAAGTAGACAAATTAGAATCTTTGAAAAATTAAAATATTTCCATTGATTACATCAAATAGCTTTAATTTGTAGAATTTTTTATAAAAAGCTTGATAGATTTTTCAAGATTTAGATTGTATCTTTCATATGAAGGACACAGTTCATATGAAATTTGGTATCATTTTAAAGCTTACTCTTTGCTCTATAACACTAGCTTGTTGCATCATAGCCCTCAATTTAAGGTATTCACAGTGATTTAAACACAGAAAGGTTGAATCCCAAAATTGAAACTAGAAAATGAATTTAGGGCTGAAAAGGTTAAACTAATCTTTATTTTGATCCATACACTAAAACTAACCTGAACCATGCCCTGAAATTTGGATTGACCATAAATCACACTGGTCTACATAGGATTGCATATTGCGTGCAACATACCAACTGTGCAAATGTAACACTACTCTGCACTGTATGCACTTAAACATGAAATGGAACATCATCATCATCTCAAATTATTTGGACAACAAACATAATGTTGAACTTATCGTGTGTGGCTTTTCAGTGCGGAAACAAACAAGCATCTGGTCTAGTTTTTTCTACTTGCCATATCTTGGCACCGCATCCCATATGCAAACGATCTGTCATGTAGCTGGCCAGATTTCTCTACATGAGATAGCTTGGCACCGCATCCCATATTGAAGTGATCTGTCATATCTGACCTGTCCTGTTCAACACTCCATCATCACTCTATCATGACACAGCATTTTGACACTCTATGATGGATCTACAACTGCATAATTCAACACCGTATTGCCAGTGTGATACAAATAATACCAGCAAAGAATCATAGACAGTGAATGAATGGACTGGTCTCAGTCTCATCATGCTATGTCGTGCCAATCGTTGGCGTCGGATGCCATATTGAGGCAATCTCGACTGCTCGGTCTGTCATTATGTTCCTGACAACGTTATGACAGTCTGTGATCAATCAAGATCTATAACACATGTCGACATAATGCAAATATCATAAGCTTCCTCTCATCAAATGATAGAAGCAGACATGAGGCGGTGTGTGGAGACAGCGATGTGGCTGGTATGCTATTTTAATGATGGGTTCATTTTTATCTCGTCATTGCATGGGATATGAGATTCTATATCATAAATAAACATACACTGTTTGCTTAATGAACTTGGTAAGCTACTATGGAAATTGAATTTTCTTGAATTATGTGAGTAGTTAGTGATGAAATGCCCATAAATCAAAGTTAATTGTTGTAATGTTGCATTTTGGGCATGTTTCAACTACTTACATGACTTATTGTACAAAATTTCCTACAGTAAGCGATGCATGATGGGATACACACGATATCTTCTCTTCTGAGCCCAACCATGCTGAATCAAACTTGAAAACACACTCTGACTGGATGAACCCAACAATTACCAGGAGCCATGTGTGACAGCCATGCATACATACATATATTGAGCTAGATACTGGACTAGCTTTCACTTGTCTTGGCAAGTTTTCATTTCTAGCTTTCAGGAATGATTGAAACATCATCACACCCAGATACAATATGTGACAGTTCATATCAAACAAGGTGTAAATGCAGCAAACTTCATTTTGCGCTACTGGTGAAAATATATGTCAAGGCTGTGTTTGCCAAAATTGGTTTTTTGACAGTTTCACAATCCTTGTGTTTACTTCAAAACACCAGCAAAGTTTCATTTCAAGAAAATGAACAGAAATATACAAGGCTTACTGATCTTTGAATGCATTTATCTCAGTTATACATTTTACTCCCTGAAAACCTTTGACGGTCTTTGCAAATGCTTAAAAAAGTGAAAATGACAAGAGGCTACATTTACAGCTGGTTTAGGATGGACGCCCAAATGTACATTGGGCTCATTCCACCAGATACATTGCCTAAGACAGAAATATAATACTGACTGCTGAGGATGATGGTTGAGCCATCAAAAACATTCCAGGTGAGCGGTAAATTTAATTGTGTAGTGTTGAAGTTTAAATTGACTTCTGAGGATAGTACATGTTGACAAAAAAAAATGATACTACAAGTTCTGCCAATTAATGAAACCTGTTTAGTCAGACTAGAATTCATGACCTTCTGATTTATGGTGTATTTAGAGTCTCTTGATATCTATCGACAGATGCCCATTGACATTGCTCAATATCGATGTACGTCAAAGAGTGATAAACAACATTTGCAGCGTTTGATGGGCATCATGCGATGCAGTTGAATTAGGTTTAACTTCACACAGTGACAACGCAGCTTTGGCCAATATTTTGGGTCTTTCATTGCGACTTTTAATTTCTCAATTCTTCAAATTAACAATGCTACTATCAGAGACGAACATCGTATATTTCGAGTGAGCCATATTGAAAAATTAACGTCACATTTTGGTCTTAAAACTATATGTGTGTTTAAACAATGTTCAGTGACATCAATGAGCATAACAGCAGAAAGATGGCATCAACGGCATCGCTGTTGTTTTGTGCTCATCAACAACACCATTGTGCAATGCCCATCGACAGACTCTGAATATGCCATTAGCCTTCTGTCTTGTTTCTAAAATTACTGTCCATTGATAGACTCTGATCGACAGACTCTGAATATGCCATTAGCCTCCTGTCTTGTTTCATGATCTACTGCACTACAGTTTGTCGTGCAGTTATACATCTTTATACGTGTTAACTGGGCCCTTCTCAAACTCATCTATACAATCCATAACTTTTTATTTGATATAAAATGCATCTTCATCTTTCTATATTGTCATATAAAACATTAACAAGTGTCAAGCGTGCCAAATACATCTATCAAAAAGCTCGCTATGAACGATCTAAACAACAAAATGGAGGCACAATATTTTGTACATAGCCTGACATCAGAAATAAGGCCCTAAAAGGTTGTTTGTTTGCCTTATCCTGACTGGCTCTGATTTTGAAAATTCTTAAAACATGTCCTTTTTCTTTCAAATTTGTGCATTCTAAAATATGAAAAAACATAAACCAGACTCAGGAAGTTTTAGGTAAAGAAACATGTTCCTGTTTGTGAAAAATTGGTTTTAAGTTTCATATGCTGATCACTGCTGAAGAGTGTCAGTTTGTTCAAACATTTTTATTTGATGAGCAATTTTGTATTTCATAGCTACCTATACTTTGCTGTGTAAATTTGATTATGGTTGTAAATGTTTATGGTTACCATTATTAGATACATTTTCACTTAAGATTTTCTAATTGAAACATGTTTCATTTATAAAGCTTCACACAGATTATAAGAAACATTTTAGTAGAAGTAATTTGGTACCCAAAGCTTCTATAAAATATATTAATAATAAAAATAATAAATTGGATTTATCAAAGCCTTATGTTGCCAGCAACCACAAGGCGCCTTACAAAATATGCAAGTTAAAAACATACAATATCAAGATTATCAACAAAGCTAAAGATCATACCACATGTACATGTTAAAGGATGGCTTCAAAACTCAACTGGCGGTTATCTGTCAGTTCTGGGCGGTTGGCTATTGTTTATTAAGGTTGAACCGTTGAAGTTTTGAAGCGACCACTAAGCTACTGTCTATTCTGTGATGTATTTGGACTTTTTTGTGATTTTCCATCATTAGATTTGATGTTGTTAGGTTTAACATGATATGTCTATATAGAAGGGTTGTAGTAAGGTAAATTTGAAAAAGGATAAAAAGTACTTATTAAATTATATTATCTACATCTACTGGAATTCTGGGTAGACCATCCTTGACAGTATCACTCCCAGCATACAAAACATCACATCAGGTGCAGGACAAACACAATCACTTCGGTCACATCCAACAAAACTTGTGACGACGGTGAACAAATAGTTGATTCTTTTTGGCCTGATCTGTAATCACCATAAACCTCCCATACATCATAGAACAGAGCAAAGTGTCAGGCGAAGTGAGACAGCTGGCACGCAAATACATCAAATATCATCTCGCAAAAGCTTAGCTATGAATGATGTAAACAAGGATGAGGCTTGGAACAGTGAATTGCACAAATACACAATTGTTGCTTATTTCTGTTTTTTTTTTCAAAATAAACTTGAAGAAATGGAAACAAATCACTTTTTATAAATGATGTAACCAAGGATAAGATTTGTAACAGTGAATTACACAAACAGACAACTGTTGCTGATTTTTGTTTTTAAAAAGAATTTAGAGATTTACAAATGATGGAAATGTGGGAATTTAATTAAAATTATTGCCTTGTTTGTTGTTAATATAGTTTGTTGTATCTTTGTTTACCCTGCATGTGTTTGGATGAAACCAAACCGTGTCCTGGGTTTTCTGTACATTCTTTGTCAGTTTTTTGCAATAAAAGAATGATTTAATAAATAATATTTATGAAATTTTGAAGAATTGTAAGTCAATTGTTATGAATGATGAAAACAAGGTTAAGGTGTACTGCAGTGAATTACACAGGAAAGAAGATTTTGAATATCACATGTAGCCCATCTCAAAATGTTTTTTCCGCTTGAGATTTACAAATACACAAATGGCAAACAAACAAACAAGACAAAAACAGGTTAATAAAGGAATATAAGGAGATTTTGAACATCACATGTGATTCCCTTGATAATAGTTACAACAGGAAATTGATGACTTGTTTTTGGCATAAGTTTGATGATATCTTTACAATGGTCTTATTGAGCTATGAAGAAGATCAGGTTCTTTAAGGGGGGAGGGGAAGCACTCACATATAAAAACAACATATGAGTATCGCCAGGCACCTTAGACTTATGGGTCTTTCTTTTACAAAATTGGACAACAAATATCATATTTTCTTGATCAAGGAATTTTAGTTTCTATTAGTGGTCAGGGATTTGAATAAATCATTTGACATGGGCCAAGCTCAACTCTTCCTAACTGCTCAGCAGCCCAATAAAGTTTGCTCAACAGGCCTCATTGCATAATTGTCACACTAGTGTCACTTTGATAATATCAGTCTGAACTGATGGAAATTGGTTACAATTTGATAAGTACTGGCTAAAAATGCAATGGTCAATCTTTTTAAAAATTTGTTAGAAGGGTGGCAGTTACTTATGTGACCCTTTGGTGCAGACAGCTTAATTGTCCATGATATCGATTTTGTATAATGTATGGTTCACATCTACAGTGCTTCATGAAGCGATATGATATCAATGCATCAAGCGATACAGCGGGTATGCTTGATTGAGCGTTTTGTCCGCAGACTGATATATGAATGCCCCTTCCACCTTATAAGCATCCTTGTTTAACCCAATATCCTCTTGCCGTCATATTTTCTTGATAGAATTTTAGTTTCTATTAGTGGTCAGTGATTTAAACATCAATAATGGATGGGCCAAGCTCAACTCCTTCCCAACTACTAGCTGCCATTCCACTATAGTTTTGTCACTCTATAGTTTGATCGTTAGTATATTGGCTGGGTATTGCCGATTAAGTTTAAGAGATCCGGGTTAGTCCTCCTGTAGAAACGCAAAAGAATTGGTTTATTCAAAATCCATGTCAGACGATTACCTTTGTTTTTACCCTGGTTTTTGCCATGTAAATTATGGGTCGTAATCTTGTAGATACTGAACTGGTGAGTTGTACCCAAACTCTGCATGCTGAACAGGAGCTTATTGCTTGGATTTAAAAAAAAAAATCATAAGCTTTTATTAGATGCACATATGTGACGTGGCACATCGAAAAGTACATCTTTGTGACAAAGCTGATTTTCAGATACAACTAGCTTAAGTTGAAAGTGTGTGAAATTATTTTTGAGGTCAATTTTGAGGCATGGTCATATTTTGGACCCAAGATGTACCTTTTGATGTGGACATAAATTCTTTAACATTCACCAATGGCAGAGGCATACTTTGTCTGTTGCATAGGCCTACCTGATGGCATTTGAGTTTAAATATACACCCATTACGGTGGGTTGCTCTAAATAAAAGAAAATATCAGGACCTTCCCATCATGCCTTGCTTCCAGTGGGATTTTCTGTACAGGTTGCAATGTTTGGTTGAAATATAGCAAAATTGGTAGAACACATCCCAATTTTGCATTTCAGATATGTTTCAGCTCTATCACTAATCACAACAACATGCACAAAAATCCCATTGGAAGCAATGCATGATGGGAAGGTCCTGATATCTTGTTTAACTCTTAATGGATTGCCCCAGTACTTAAATGAGTTATGAAAATGTACCATATCAGATTTGTCTAAAAGATTTGTGATATTGTAGCATAGCCCTTGTTACGCTACTCTGCATATTTTGCACTGGTCAGAGTGTAATAACTTTTGATTTCCCAGATAGAAGCAATTTAAAGTGTTATATTCTCAAAATGCAGCGTTACAAGTGTGGGAGGCCCATGTATGTTTGAGACAATTTAAGACAAGACTACTTTATCAGAACGAACGAAAGAAATGAAATCATTTCTAGTGTCTGACACTTTTAGTTTAATAAGTACTGAGGCCTGTGAAGTATGTAAGAGGTATTGGCATCAAATCCTGTAGATTTACTTTAAATAGTGTCACTTAAATTGAATTGATTCTTTATGGCATAGTGCTTTAGATTTAAAATAATTGCATTGTACATTTCTTGACCCACTTTTAATCTTTTAGTTTATCTGTACAGTACATGTTGCCAAATTCATGGGTGTTACAACATTTACGAACATCATGATGATTATAAAGTATTGAAAACAAGCTTTTTAAATCTTGTCTTGAGTAATTACTATTTGTAATTCTCTACTGGCACTTTATAAAGTATAAAATGTGATCTCAATGCATATTTTAATTTTATTTAGTTCCATTTTCTGATACCATATTTTCTTTCAATCCAAAAAAGAAAAACAGAAATGAAAGAGATTTCAAATCTATTCTGATTTATTTCATTGAAAACCAAATGTCTGGTAATGAATATTGTTGACTACCAGGCAGGGGGAAGGGATGAAAATATGAAATCAAACAAGATACCTAAATTTGGCCCATCCCATGATTTTAAAAATCCCAAAATTGTAGGAACAAACAGACTCAACGTGTTTTTACATATAGTTAACAAATATGATTTTTTTAAACATAAAAGGACAAATATACAGAGAAAGTGATATGCAATTAATATTCCCACAGAGATGTTGAGTCTACCTTGATTTATATCAATGGAAACAAAATATTCTGTCCTAAATATTGTTAGACACCCAGGGGAAGGAGCGCAGATATAAATGAAATAAACAATTGACAGATAGATAAGGAAAGTTATATGTAATCAATATCCCAACAGAGATTCCAAATCTACCTTGATTTATGTCATTCCAGGCAGAGAATTCTGTAGTAGGTAATATGAACCACCAGGGGGATAAGAGGATGATATATATAAAATAAACCAACATATATATATGAAATAAAGCAACAACATAA
>JXSR01S019129.1:44627-64437 GCA_000969725.1 Ophiothrix spiculata | reverse complement strand
GTACTCCCAGAAATTTAGTAAATTTCACTCTTTCAAGTAGAGTATTATCCAGAGTGATCTTGATTGTTTCTAAGGTTTTGCTAGTTGTCATGTGAGATGTTCCTAATATCATGAAATTGGTTTTGCTTGCATTGACAGATAGTTTATTTGCTTTGAACCAGTTGCTAACATTTTCTAGTTCCCGATTTATTATATCTAATTTACTGACTACATCCTTATGTGAGAAAGTTATGGTAGTGTCATCTGCAAAGAGCAGAAATTGAAGTACATTTGACGAATAAACAATGTCGTTTACATAAAGTATAAACCATAATATCAGATATTATCTAAAGGGCGTTTGTTGTATTTGTAAAGTGATGAATCATGCAAAAAGGTTTCAAATTTATTTGATCACAAATGCTCTTTATGATAGATATAAACCAGCTTTTTCATTATTCATGCAACTTTTTCAACTTTTATTCAATGCTATTTTAAATTCAATCATTCGTATTAATTTTCCATAACCAATTTCTTGATAATAGCAAGACCCTTGTCAGATAAATAAAGTCAACAGAATATTTAAGCACTATTTTTTGAAATCAGATCTAGCAGTTCCTCAGTGACGAGAATATGATAGCAAATCAATGCACATCAGCTGGTTAAAATAGCTAAAACGGTAAATTTAGTTTCACTTAAGAACTCATTTCTCTCTAGATATGCAGGAAATTTGCCAATAAAACCTGTGAGATTCACTTAGTCAATACTGCTTAGATTTGTTATTCAGGTAAATGAAAACAGTCAATATTAAAATTAATTCATAAAAATTTGCCGAGTTTATTCATAAAAATCACCTTCATGTTATGCTTTGTGGTGTTATTTAACTGACTTCAATTCTTTCATAAAATCAGCTTTAATGGTGGGTTATGTGGTGTTATTTGCCCATTTTGCCTGTGGGGAGCTTGAGTGCTGTTAAGGCAATCTCTCTATGTTTCCTGTTAACTGAATGAATTGATGCTGTACAAAATCTTGTGTGAAAACAAATTGTCGAAGATTTATGTTTTTTCAGCGTTTGTTTTTCAGGAACAATAGTATGGATTGATCTAAATTTTTTGTTCCTAATTCTTCATAAATTGATGGGACAATGCCATTAGCAAGCGTGTCATGTTGGAACTTGATTCTGTTATGTTGTGTTACACTTTTGAAAATGCTAATTTGAATGAGATTTTTCTTTACAATAAATCGAGTATTTTGCTTGACAGGGTATAAATACTGTAAAAAAATGTTATTGATTTAATTGTTCAAAAACTTAATTCAGCTGTGATAAATGTTGTGTCAGAACACTAACAGTGATTTTTATTCTCTGAATACCTAATGTCAATTTTCCAAACATACCTTTTCTGTACATGCTTACTGTGACTTTCTTAACTATTTTTTTTTAATAGTATAGGTTTATTACAATAAGGTGATAATTATTTCCAATTTGTTTTAGAGCATTTATGTGGTTTATTCTTTCTCTCCTTCCCCAATTTTTCTTTTCTTTTCTTCTCTTTTTTTTTGTCAGAGGGGATGGGACTGTTGACTTTTTCAAATTTGTGATGCAATCAAACTAGATGATTCTGAATATGAAATCAAAAACCTATAGAGATTTTCTGTTTCTATTTATATTAAAGCATTATTTTATCTTTATTCAACCGATGTCCACAACATCATTCCACAAATGTCCACAACATCATTCAAAACCATACAATACCTAAGTCAGAGTACACACCTTTTATACAGGTATGAACAAGATGTTCAAATACAGCTATATTAGCATTTGGTTTGGTGCAAAAGTGTCTATTGTAAAAGATTAAGTCAATATAACTGCACTCTAAGAGTACCATATTTCTAGTAGCTAAAAGGTTGAATGAAATGGCACCAGAGGACAGTGACAATTATAGTTGTTGTCAAATATTTGATGTTGCAGTGCACTGCTTGTGCATTTAATGGAGCTCACCAGAATTTTCTTTCCAACGTTTCACCTTTTCCATCTCTGTTAATATATTAATTTTCTTCTTTCATTCTCTGTTTGTGTCCTCCCTTCCTTAAAATGAAATAACATTGTACACACACTTTTAGATATTAAATATGCCAAAACAGGGTGTTATTTTAAGAATCATAAAAACCTGGCATTAAAGAAAAAGATTTGGCATCATATGTTATCCGTTGAAATTAGTCTATTCAGTCCTATGTAACACAAGATGGCTGAAGGAATCCGTTTGGATAACGAGCAGGGGCACAGATACATTAAACAAGGATGAGGGATCATAAAAATTGAGTAGAATCTACGTCCAGGTAATCCAACGGTAACCTTTTGAAGAAGATGACATCTTCACAGTCATCAAAGGTTGCCAGTCAGTAACTCAAACCAGTCATAATCGAGTGAACAAGAAACCTGAAAGGAGTCAAAATATTATGAGTAAATGCTTCTTTACTATACTGGATTTGCATAATAAACTTTTCATTATCAAGTTTTAGAACATGCATTGGACCAATCTTGGTTTAAAATTTGCGTTTTGTACACAGCAGTTGTAATTTAGGATAGAATCATGACATGTTCCTTTAATATACTATATTTATAGATTAATAACTGCGTATTACTTGACGCGAGTGATATTGTACAACAATAATGCACGGCGTGCTGAAGTTGGAGTTGTCCGCACACACAAGGCGTAGCCGTGTGAGTTGGACAACTTGGACTTTACCACAAGGTGCATTATTTTTTCTACAATTTCACAAGTGGCAAGTAAAGAGCAGTTATTAAATTTCAATAAAACATAAAAAATACAACCATCCATCATCCCATGTTAATCATTGTAATTTAGATTTTTCTTTCCTTTAACATGAAACTTGCCATTACTTTAAATAGTGTCACTTAAATTGAATTGATTCTTTATGGCATAGTGCTTTTGATTTAAAATAATTGCATTGTGAGAGGTCTTTGCATTTCTTGACCCACTTTTAATCTTTTTATCAGTACAGTACATGTTGCCAAATTCATGGGTGTTACAACAAACATCATGATGAGTATAAAGTATTGAAAACTAACTTTTAAAATCTTGTCTTAAAAAATTATTTTTTAAAATTCTCTACTGGCATTTTACAAAGTATATAATGTGACCGCAATACAAATTTTAAATGTTTTTTAGTTCCATTTTCTGATACAATATTTTCTTTAAATCCAATTCTGATTTATCTCATTGGAAACCAAATATCTGGTAATTAATATTCTTAACTACCAGGCAAGGGAAAGGGTGAAAATATGAAATTAAACAAGGCACATAAATATGGCCCATCCATACTTGCCAACTGTCCCTCTTTTGGAGGGACATCCCTCTTTTGACCTAAACTAAATGACGTAAAACGCCGTGATTTTAGTAGGTGTCCCTCTTTTTGCAAATATCTCTACATAGTAATGTATAGGAAATTTGGAAATGTCCCTCTTTTTAAACATTTTTTCTCATTTGTCCCTCTTTCTGAAATTAGAATGTTGGCAAGTATGCCCATCCCATAATTTTAAAAATCCAAAAATTGTAGGAACAAACACACCTAACATGTTTTTACATATAGTGCACATATATGATTTGAAAACAAAACAAAAAAGGACAAATATACAGAGAAAGTGATATGCAATTAATATTCCCACAGAGATGTTGAGTCTACCTTGATTTATCTCAATAGAAACAAAATATTCTGTCCTAAATATTGTTAGGCACCCAGGGAAGGAGTACAAATATAATTTTTTTTACATATAGTGCAAAAATATGATTAAAAAAAGGAGAATATAAAGTATACAGAGAAAGTGATATGCAATTAATATTCCCACAGAGATGTTGAGTCTACCTTGATTCATGTCAATAGAAACAAAATATTCTGTCCTAAATATTGTTAGCCAGCCAGGGGAAGGAGCATATAAATAAAATAAAATAAACAATTGACGAATAGATAAGGAAAGTTCTATGTAATCAATATCCCAACAGAGATTCCAAATCTACCTTGATTTATGTAATTCAAAGCAGAGAATTCTGTAGAAGGTAATATGAACCACCAGGGGGATAAGAGGATGATATATATAAAATAAACCAACATATATGAAATAACCAACAACAGAAAAAAACCAAGATTTAAGAAAATGATATGCAAACACTGCCATTAGAGAGACTTAAAATTTTCCTAGATTCAAGGCAAAATATTCAGAACTCTTGTAAACAATACATGGAGTGCTTTATCAAATTGTCGTGGTTCAATAACTATTATATAGTTGCCCAAATCAATGAACTATTTTTGTATTTCTTCACAAACCATCAAATTTTACCTGATCCCAATTAAGTGCTTTTTTTTACAAATGTCTCTCAAATACTCCAAATTTGGGTGTTTCTTTCTAACCCAAAGGTAACATGCACACAAATAGAAATAGATATGAAGATATATGTTTCTCTTCCAGATCTGGTTTTTATCCTGCAATACATCTGTTTAAGGATGATTCTTGGTTAAGATGTCTACCACAATGAATGTTGTGTGATTGTTATTTTTGACAAATCCAAGTGAAAAAGTGAGATGGTGTTATACCCACATTTAGTAATGTTTCGTTACTCTGCTATTCGCTTCATCAGACTGGCAACCATATCCACTCTGTCTCTTGGTTTTATGATGCTTGACAGCAGCCATAGAGAGTGTGAGGATTTGGAGTGGATATGATCGCCAGTCTGATGAAGCTACTAACAGAGTAGCGAAATGTGAGCATAACATCATCTCACTTTTTACTTTTTTTGGATTTGTCAAAATGAACAAATTTACTATGCTTCACAACGATCTAGTTGAACCTTTTCAAAAATTTGAATTTTGTGTCATTTGTATACATTAAACTGATGTGAAATGAATAAATATTAATGTTTATTTTCTCTTTCTCTCTTTTTTCCATGTTCTACCTTGTTGCATAACATCTCACAACATCAGGTAAGAGCTTTTTCTATTCCAAGAATAACTAATTAGGAATAAAGTTATTCCAAGATTAATTTTTGTGAACACAAAAGTATCTACCTGCATACTATACCAATTCTATGACGTAAAATGTTTAATGCTATCTGTTCAAAATGATTGCAGTGGACGTGTTTATTTAAAAAGTGTATAAATTTATAAATGGTTAATTTATTATCTAGAAAGAGACCAATTTTAGGCTAGGTTAATTTTGGATCTTTTGGACCCATGCATTCATTCATTCATGACCCATAGCTGGATGGCCTGTGGCTCAACAAGATGATTATGAGCAAAGATAGAACAGTTACTGTGGCTGTATTCTTTGTTTAATACATTTTGTGGAAAGATTCTAATAAATTCTTTAGCCATGATATAATGGGCTTTTACATACAATTCACAACATAAAATGCACATAATCAAAATAAAATGGTAAAGCCTTTGTGTGTTCTCATATAAATAAGGTATCATTCTTGTATACAATCTCTGGATGTCTCTGGATGGGAATTTGTTTACACGTAACATGCTAGACTGGTGATGTCATCTGATTTATGTCGGCTGCAGAGATATATTGAAGCCAGTTAGTATGGCTGTCTGGAACCTGATGGAATGGGCCCAATGTATATTGTATCTGGATATAATGATATGTCTTCAATCATTCCGTAAAACTGGACATGAAAACCTGCCAATAAATGAGAATGCTAGGTCAGTAATAATAATAATAACTGGTTTTCCATTTAAATCAAACCGCTCATGATTCACTGCAGGTAGATCGCCACAATCATTTCTCTTTATTTAGGCGTTTTGCGGCCTTTTCAAGCACATATCCTACTGGTAGTTAGAATGTAATATGTACCCTTTATGCAGCTTCCCATAACCTGGGTGGGGGCAGACTAATGATGGACAAATCTGGTGACAGTTTTAAGTGTAGGAGGAAGACCAGAGTACCCGGAAAAAAACCTGCAGGAGCGAGTATGGACAGAAAAATCAAATGTACATACAGCGCTGGGACCAGGGATCGATCCCACAACAGGTCCATGGCTCATTGGTGCAAAGCAAAGGGAAGTACCGCTGCGGTAACCTGCTTCAGTATCTGGCTCAATATTTTTTTTATAATACCACTAAGAGAATTTATGACCATATTTGGAAAAGTCGTTGCCGGGATATATTTCGTATCCTACCCTGAGCGCATCAGACGCACTTATATCATGTCACTGAGCGCGTCGGAACGTTGCATTTTAATTTGTAGGGATGCGCAGTACTATGTAGAGTAAAACGTTCACCAAAAGTGGTTAGTTATTGTTAATTTTTGTGAAATAAAGTTTTAAAAAGTTGAAAAAGCAAATAAATAAATAGTTTAATGATTAAGATTGACTTAGTGGTATTATAAATTTGTTATTTGGTTCAGCCTCGGTATGTTTTGGGAAATACTCGTGCGCTCAGTGTCATATCCAGATATGACACATCGCGCACAAGTATATCTCATAACATACCTCCGCTTCACCCAATAACTAATAATGTAGGGGTGGGTGTTTCCAATGGCTTCTGGTAATTAAATTGGATATCTGTCCAACGAAGTAAAAATGCAGTATGTGAGTTACAGATCAATTGCAAGCTACGCCCGTTTTCCTTGATGAAATCCCTCGAAATCAAATGAGTCTCCCTCAACTAATGAGATGTTTTATGTAATCTTAACGAATATATGGAACTCTTTATAAATAAATACAATTAAAATGAAATATATAGCTCCTGACTTTGATATAGAATTAGCTCAGACTTGAAAACAAATTAGAATGATGACTACATGATAGATACTGCCAATTCAATTTCCATGTTAGCTGACCATGTTAGTTTGTAAAGTAATGTCTGATGAGTTGAGGGTATGTTTATTTAAGATATAGAATATCACATACCATACCATGACTGGCAATAAAAATGAGCCCATCATTAAAATAGCATGCTAGTCACATCGCTGTCTCCACACACCGCCTCATGTCTGCTTCTATCATTTTATGAGAGGAAGCTTATGATATTTACATTATGTCGACATGTGTTGTAGATCTTGATTGATCACAGAGTGTCATAACGTTGTCAGGAACATAATGACAGACCGAGCAGTCAAGATTGCCTCAATATGGCATCCGACGCCAACGATTGGCGCGACATAGCATGATGAGACTGGACTGCATTCACTGTCTATGATTCTTTGCTGGTATTATTTGTATCACACTGACATCATGGTGTTTAATTTTGCAGTTGTAGATCTATCATATGGTGTCAAAATGCAGTGTCATGATAGAGTGATGATGGAGTGTTGAACAGGACAGGTCAGATATGACAGATCATTTCACTATGGGATGCGGTGCCAAGCTTGGCAAGTAGAGAAATCTGGTCAGATATGACAGATCATTTCAATAGGGAATGCGGTGCCAAATGGCAAGTACAGAAAGCTAGAACAGATGCTTGTTTGTTTTCAGACTGGAAAAGCCACACAGAATAAGTTCAACATTATGTTCAACATTATATTGGTTGTTCCAAAGATTTACAGATGTTACTTAGTGTTGCCTTTCATGTATTATGGCAGTTGGTATGTTGCACGCAATGCGCTTGTGTATCTAGACCATTGTCAAAGCTCCTGACCAACTGTGTCTTTGCCAACATTTTAAGGTTAGGTTTTAAGGTTTGTTTTAGTGTTTTGGGTTGGAATTAAACCTTAGGTTAGTTTTAAGGTTTGTGTCAAATGACAACTTCTAATGTCCAGGTAGAGTTAATTCAGTCTTAATCAGAAAAAATGCAGCTAGTTGGAATGTTTTCTACGAGAGATCTGTTGATGATATCAACATGATGTGGGCAAGCCTTCTGAATCTTGATGGATTACCTAGTGTCTAAACCTTGTTGCAACACATTAATGTCATGAAGAGAATGCTAGCTCAATATAGTTTTAGACCAAAACATTGAATATACTGTGTGGTTTGAAGCATTTTTTTCACTAAGACTTTGTATTTGTCTACTTGTTTTTAAAAATCACCATTATATGAAATGAATTTTTTAGAAATTTAAGGGTATATAATTTGTAATTTCATAACCAAGCAAAAATTAGCCCCTGGTGAAAAAAGTATGCTGTATTTTTTATGTGCTCTACAAATAGCTACATGGTGAATATGTTTGTTTCATTGTCTGGTGTGATGTTTGCATCATGTGTTATGGAGTGTTTAAAAGTTGTGGATCTTGATCAATCCTGTTATGTCAAAGTGTTGTCTAAACATCTGGCAGACAATCTTTGTGGATTGTCTGAGTATGCACAGTGACACCCAAGACTTATGCAATGTTACAAAAATTGCATCATGAGACTCAGTCATTCTTAAAACTTGCACAAATATTGCTGACATTAGCATATCTTGTATTTCATAAATACTTATGTATTTAAAAAAGTGTAGTGCAATTGTTTCATTTTTTCCCCAAAATTGTTGACATTTTGATATATAAATCATATTTTTCTATAACTTGTGTGATATTCAATGGCTGAAGCGTCATGTTTAGTTTGAATTCAGATTTAGTTGGCATTGTGTCATGTATAGTATCCATAGAAATTACATATTTAGTAAAGGCAACGTTTTGATGCAACATTGCTCATAAAATCAAAATGATTTGACCGATTCATCTGAAAGTTGAAACTGATCAGTTTTTAGTGGTGATCTTTCATATAAAACTGACGACTAATATTTCCCAAATTGGACTCTGTATCTTTTTTTTTATTTTTATTTAAATGAACATTATCCAATTTATCAAAATTTAATTGAAAATTAACAATTTTGTTATCCAAACTGTTAACGATTTGAAATGAAAATTACAGCCACTTCTAGTAACCCTTAATGCAACCCATGCTCTCTTAATTTCAACATTTTCATTCAGGACAATCAGGTTGTTAAATATTTCATCTAATTTGTGTATGCATAAGTAAAATGTTGAATTATGTGTTACAAGGATGCTTGTTTTATTTGTAAAGTGATGAAACATGCTAAGAGGTTTCAAATTTATCTGATCACAAACACTTTTTATGATAGAAATAAGCCAGCTTTATCGTTATTCATTCAACTTTTTTTACTTTTATTCAATGCTATTTAAAATTAAATCATTTGTATTAATTTTCAATAACCAATTTCGTAATAATAGCAAGACCCTTTTCAAATAAGAAAATTCAACAAAATATTTAAGTACTGTTTTTTGAAATCAGATCTAGCAGTTCCTCAGCGACGGGAACATGATAGCAAATCAATGTACATCAGCTTGTTAAAATAGCTTAAAAGGTAAATTCAGTTTCACTTAGAAACTCATTTCTCTCTAAATATGCAGGAAATTTGCCAAGAAAACCTGTGAGACTCAATCAGTCAATACTGCTTAGATTTTGCCATTTGGGTAAATGAAAACAGTCAATATTAAAATTAATTCATAAACATTTGCAGAGTTTATTCATAAAAAATCACCTTCATGTTATGCTTTGTGGTGTTATTTAACTGACTTGAATTCTTTCATAAAATCAGCTTTAATGGTGGGTTATATGGTGTTATTTGCCCATTTTGCCTGTGGGGAACTTGAGTGCTGTTAAGGCAATCTCTCCATGTTTCCTGTGAGCTGAATGGGTTGATGCTGTAAAAAATCTTGTGTGAAAACAAATTGTTGAAGATTTATGTTTTTTCAGCATTTGTTTTTCAGGAACAAAAGTATGGATTGATTGGAATTTTGTGTTCCTTATTCTTTATAAATTGATGCGAAAATGCCATTAGCAAACGTGTCATGTTGGAACTTGATTCTGTTATGCTGTGTTACATTTTTGTAAATGCTAATTTGAATGAGATTTTTCTTTACAATATAGTGAGTATTTTGCTTGACAGGGTATAATACTGTAAAAAAATATAAATTTTTCTGAACACATGTTATCGATTTAATTGTTCAAACACTTAATTCAGCTGTGATAAATGTTGTGTCAGAACAAGAACAGTGATTTTTATTCTCTGAATATGACTTTTCGTCATTCCTAACATACCTTTTCTGTACTTCCTTAACAAATTTCTAACAGTGTAGGAATTATTAAGGTGGTAATTAATCCCAAATTTTTAGAGCATTGATCAGGGGTGTGAGAGTTCCTCTTTTCAGCTGATTTCCTCATTTTGGAAAATTTTCTTGTGTTAAAATTTCAGCTTTTTTATTCATTTTAAGCCCGATTTTTGACCTTTTTCCTGAC
This sequence comes from Ophiothrix spiculata, assembly GCA_000969725.1. Classification (NCBI taxonomy): domain Eukaryota; kingdom Metazoa; phylum Echinodermata; class Ophiuroidea; order Amphilepidida; family Ophiotrichidae; genus Ophiothrix; species Ophiothrix spiculata. The sequence continues at coordinate 54,203 of JXSR01S019129.1, read as the reverse complement.
TTTATGACGCTTTTCCTCGTTTTTGCTCATTTTGTCGACTGGCCTCTCACACCCCTGATTGATGTGGTTTGTTCTTTCTCCCCTTTTCCTATTTTTTCCCAATTTTTCTTTTCTTTTTTTTTTCGTCAGAGGGGATGGGACTGTTGACTTTTTCAAATTTGTGATACAATCAAACTAGATGAGTCTGAATATGAAGCGGAAAAAAGGCTTTAGAGAATTTAAGTTTCTATTTATATTAGAGCATTATTTTATCTTTATTTAACTCATCAAATGTCCACATGAACTGTAAGCATCAAAAATCATTCAAAACTATACAATATACAGAGTACACAACTTTTATATAGGTACGAACAAGATGGTCAAATACAGCTATTTTAGCATTTGGTTTGGTGCAAAAGTGTCTATTGTAAAAGATTAAGTCAATATAACTGCGCTCTAAGAATACCATATTTCTAGTAGCTAAAAGGTTGAATGAAATGGCACCAGAGGACAGTGACAATAGTGGTTGTCAAATATTTGATGTTGCAGTGCATTTAATTGAGCTCACCAGAATGTTCTTTCCAACATACATTTCACCTTTTCCATATCTGTTAATATATTCAGTTTCTTTCCTTCTTTCTCTATTTGTGTCCTCCCTTCCTTAAAGTAAGATAATACAGTAGAGACATTTTTTGATATCAAATGCACCAAATATAGTAGTATTTTAAGGAAAAGGTAATAAAAACCTGGCCTTATTGGCATCGTGTGTAATCCCTTGAAATTAGCCTATTCACTCCTGGTTAATAGTTTAAGAATATGCATTTTGACCAACCTTGGTTTAAAGTGAATATTTTTTGTACACGGCATTTGTAATTAGTTATAGAATCATGGCATGTTCCTTTAATATGACTCTAAAATCTAAAATTTTCCATGTGGATGTTAAGTCAATAATTCCTGTCATGACGTTTTAAACAGTACTACAACTGGCTTGTATTTAGTACAAACTTACATTGGTCATATTTATATGATGAATGCACTGTTCTAAGTGTTTTTTCTTATCCATTGTATACACAAGATTGCGCCTTACTGACTCCATTCATGAACTTGACAAACATCGTCGGAATAGATATAAACCTAAAATTGGAAATATGGATATAGCTTGCTAGGCAAGAGTGCAGTCTTAGAACATTTAGCATGAATTTCTTGAATTGACCATCTTTGTCAAATTTGTTGGAGGAAAAATCAGGCATTCAAGATAATGCATCTCTGTACCCTCTATGCATTGTTGAAGCACCAAGTGTCGTTTTCTGACACAGGGGGAACCAACATTGAAATAGCGGTACAGGGAAGGAGTCAGCGGTTGAAGGGGAAGTTCCAATAGCTTGTTTTGTTATTGCCAAATGGCTCAATGTGAACACTAAAACTATTTATAGTCAAAGGGTATTTTAGTTCATGGTCCCTGTAGGTACCAAGGAAGCTCATTTAAAAGATGCAAACATCATGGTCAATAGATATTTGATATGAGGAGTACATAAATACAATGCAAATACCTTACTTACCTGTTTTTGTGATGAATCTATTTTTAACATCTTCCATTTTTGTACGGATGATTTCCATTTGCTCTAAATGTGCTACTTGTTGCATTCCCAAAAGGATCCCAGCAGTTTCTTTCCATCAGTGCAAACAAGATGGGTCAATACGGATGCAACTGTTCAATGCATTAAGCCTTATTTGAACTGATTTCCTTTCTGATAAATCTATAATGTCAGTTCAAACAGTGCTTTCTGTAGAGGAAGTGACAAACTTATGTTGTACAAGTCCATCAGTGCTGACCCAATGCACGTTACTGTTAAAGGGAATAAGAGCGCGTAATATAGAAAGTAAAAATCCTTAAATGAACATCTTAAATTTTACTCCTAAATGAACTTTGTGTTCATGGTCCCTGCAGATTCCAAGAAACCCTCATCTAAAAGATGCAAACATGGTCAATAGATATTTGATATGATTAGTACCATTCATAATGCCTTACTTATCCAATTTCTTGCAAAAAATCCATTTTAATGTCTTCCATCTTTTGTATGCATGATTTCCATTTGCTCTAAATGTGCTACTTGTTGCATTCCCAGAAGGATCCAAACAGATTCTGTTTCTACCGTCAGTGCAAACAACGCGGGTCAATACCAATGCAATTGGTCAATGCATTAAGCTTTATTTGAACCGATTTCCTGGTGCGGTAAATCTACAAGTCAGTTCAAACAGTGCTGTCTATATAGGAAGTTGCAAACTTATATTGTACGATATAAATCATTCAGTATTGAACAAGAGCATTACTGGCATATAAAGTAAGATTGCATATGTGCAAAATTCGTCATGTGAGTGCAAGAAAGTCGTATCTGCAATAGCTGCCTTACGCCATAAATTTGGATTGCACACTTTATGACCTCCAGTCATGGGTCAAAAACCACTGACATAAGACAGGAAGATTTTGAGGGATTTTTCACATTCTTGTGACAAGGAGTAAAATAAATATAACCTATGGCAGCCATTGCAGATACGACTTTCTTGCACTCACATAACAAAATATGAATCAATAGATACTTCCAGTAAATGTCCAAGTTCACTTCAATTCATTTCTGGCCCACAAGGCAAAAATGCAGTATGTGCATTTATAAAGCATAGCAGATACTTCCTATTAGCATGCAATTTCACTTCAATCCGTTTCTGCCCCACAAAGCAAAATGCAGTATGTGCATTTATAAATCATAGCAGATACTTCCTATTAGCATGCAATTTCACTTCAATCCACTCCCATTCTAGAAGGTTGTATATCAACATGTTTGATACAGTAGATACTGCCTTTGTTGAGAGAATTGTTGATTGTTGATTGTCTATTCATTTGCATCTGCAATACACATACTGCGTTTTATTTTGTTGGGCAGATTTTCGTCTTGAAAAATGTTATGTAACTTGTAAATATATTTTACTTAGGAATTACTGCCTTTTATTAAGCTTTAGTTATTTAAAATGGCAAAATGTGCCATCCTTTATTAACCCTGTCAGTCAACCAAGAACTTTATGTCACATGATAAATATCATTTAAAATGATAGAATGAAATGACCAAAATCTAGAGGTTCTGAGTCTAAAATAATCATATTAAGGATGGAGAAGTTATTTTTAATGCATTTTAACACAAGAATACTTGAATAACAACACAACACAACACAAGTTTTTGAACATCTTGTTTATCTTATGTTGATACAATAAATAGATTTATGATCAATTCTTCTTTGTTTATGTAAGTGGTGAATAGGCATTGAAATAGAGTGGTTTGGGAAAAATTGTGAACATTTTCGATGGATATTAAAAAGCATGATAGACCAAAAAAGCGGGAATGTTGGTCCTTTTTTGATCGCGCTAAACCCTGATGGCATATAGCAGCATTTTGTCATTAAAAATAATAATTACCCAAGCAAGAATATAATTTGCTATAGTGCTTGTGATTTTTTACATGATTGTTTGTTTTATTTTTCAAAACAGCGTTTGTGAAGAGATTAACCATTGTCTATGACATTATTGGATTTTCAATATGATGGTGCACACATTTGGTGTAACCGCTAATGACATACAACTTTACACCAGTTGTTTTCAATGTTGCTTCAAAAAACTGCCAGACAATTTTAATTGAGTTGAAAAACTCATTTATATTCAAGATGGGTTAAATGTTGAAATTTGACAAGTTTTGTAAAAATTTAAAGAGAGTACCTATCATTTGGTGACAAATGAAATTTTATAAAAATTTAAAGAGAGTAGCTATCTCTTGGTGACAAATGAAATCTTATTTGTTCACCGGATGTCGTTCCACAAATTATTTTGAAGATTTAAGCACAGCCTCTGTCATCAACCTTAGGTGACTTACTTTGGTAGAAGTAATGCTGTATTCCGAATGGTCTTTGCTTCTTGTACCATCATCATCATCCTCTTGATAATTCTATAAGTGCACTCCAAAGTTGACTCCATCCATCGTGTTTGTTCACTATCGCTAGGCCTTGGCCTTTCCATCGTCTCATGAACAAACTTGAGCGACTTACTTTTTCTATGATTGGATGTCATTATCTTCTTAAGGATTTTCAAGATAAACACTCCAGACTTTCCTCCATCTAATATGTTTGTCCAGTATAGAATACATAATGCATTTATGTGGTGCTGGTGGTGGGGCACCAGAATTTTCTCTGTTTAGTATATTAACCCTGTATAGAATACATAATGCATCTATTTGATGGCTGGGAAGGGGGGGGGGTTGAAGGCACTAGAATTTTTCTATCTAGTATATTTGTCCTGTATAGAATACATAAATGAATTTGCATTTGGTAATGGGTTCCCCGTTAGAAATGTATGACTGAATCACTTGTTGCTTTTCTTAGAGATTCATCTTATGGAATCTGAAAAAGTGCAAGGGAATGTTGCAAATGAGTATGGCTTCACACACAACAACCAAATATTCAGCAATGGTCACCACAAGCAATGAGTACCATTTTTACAAAGGCATTTTAGAACAGACTTTTATGGTATGGTTTTTCACAAAGGTACCTTGAGAATTAATAGGCATGGTTTGATTCACAGGGTTAGCTAGGGTTTACATGCAGGAACCAGATACTGGGTATATTGATTTTACATTTGCACCAAAAAAGTTATTACGTTTGATATTCGACACTGTTAAATATTGTATTAAACAGTCATAGGTACCTGGAATTTAAAAATAGTGGGTGGATTTTGACACACTGGCAGTAGAAGAAAAAGTGAGTGTAGTTTTATGGCACCTGAAGAATTATTGTGCATGATTTTATGCCAGGATACCAAAGGCATGAGTAATTAGGTATGGTTTGATACACAGCCACCAGAAGTGTTATAAGGTACAATTGTACTCACAGACATTTGAAGAGGAAGCTCACAACTGATGGAGTTAATGAGGCGGCATGACATTTATCATCTTTGCAGTCAGTTTATGGACATTGGCTAGACGAGCATTTATATTGGTTTATGGTCTTTGGTTAAGATAGATTTGTTATTGCAAGACACATTAAGGGAAGTGTCAAGTGCACTTGTTACATAAATTGATGAGACCAAGTAGGAGCCAGTGAAATATGGATGTACTTACAGTCTTTGGCGGTCAGTTATATGGTGTGTGGTTTGATGATGGGTCTGCTGGGTAAAGATGTGATAAATTATCACAACTAGAGTTATGATGGGGAGGGAGGGAGATATTAACACCATGGTCTGTTGCCTAAAGCCTAGTGGTTGGTGAAATTATTAAAAGATGATAAATGATGATAAATTTTTTGAACAATATTGTTTACAAGGATAACAGGGCTCTGCCTCCAGATTAAAAATGGGAAGGGAAGAAAAATGAGAAGAAAGAAAGATAAAGATGAAGAAAAATCAATAAGGGAAAGGATCAAGAGAAGAATCGGGATCCATTTTGCTTCTTAGGTAGCAATGACAGGCAATGTGCTTGGCTGTAAAATAACATTTTTACAGTATAGGATGAAGTTTTTAAAAGGAAAATATTATTTTTGCTTTTAATAGAGGATGTGCTATATGAATGAGAAGAAATCTGCAAAATGTGATGAATCATACAACAAAATATTCAAAGAATCATGGATGCAATGACAATAAATGAACAAATCAGTGCAAAAAGCTTCCAATCTAAAGTCATATATTCATAGAGATGCCTTATCAATACTTGCCAGCTCTAGCAAAGAGCCATTTGTGAAACTTGACTCGGACTAACAGGAAATTCAGTCAACACGGATGATTTTAACTCCGAGACTGCTAAAATTACGAGTGCAATGAGATGATTCAGTCTGTGATGGAATGTGATGAAATATGCATCCATTTGCTGTGGCTTTTTGCGATAAGAATTTGTGAAGATGTGCTTTAGGTTTTAGCTTAAGAGGGTTTTTACGCCATGTTCTCAACAATTTATTTATAACATTCGGCTGTAAGCCAGGCTAATCCCAATAGTGCAAATGCATTAAATTCAAGGGACGCCTCCGTGGTGTGAAAGACAGAATAATGGAAAGAACCTGCGAGGACGAGTATGGATCGACAACCAAATTCACGTACAACCTAGGTCCGTCCGGGAATCGAACCCGGGTCGCAGCGGTGAAAGGCGAGGTCAGAAACGCTACGCCAACCCGTCCTCCCGACAACCCGTCCTCCCGTCATCAACAATGTATGCAGAAGGAGTCTTCTTTGGCTTAGAATATAACCACTTAGCTGAATGATCAAAATGTGTCCTGAAATAGCAAATTACTCTTGGTTACAAGTGGGTTTTATTTATAATCATGTTGTAAAATAGAACATGACTAAAAAGGAGGTCAATTATGTAATTGAACAATCTAGAACAATTTTGCTAATGATATCAAAATAATGTACAATTAGATTCCTTTTCACTACATCTTGTACTCAATGCAATTAAAAGTCATTCCAAGTGGCCTCAGGAGGGGACCCATCATCCTCATCTTCCTTCTCTAAGAAAAGGTGCCTACAAGTTTTCTCCAGGAACATCGATCTTGGGCAGTTGTAGCAATCTGGTCAGCTGAAATCTCATGTTCATCATACCCAAACAACACATAAATAAAATTGATGATGGATTATAATCCATAATCAATTTTAGTTTGTACCACTACGTGTGAATCTCCACTTTAATATTAAGACATAAATGGCCAGATAAGAATATCTTATATTACTTGATTAACATTTTTCTCTCTTTTTTCTCTTCCATGTTCTCATCATGTGACATTACATCTCAACATCAGGTAAGAGATAGTATGATAAAAAAATCTGATGTATACCCCTTCCTCCTAAGAGGAGAAAAATTTCCAACTAAATTTGTTTGTTGACATGACTGTTGAGGTTAAAAACTTAAATCCATCTGATTCATATGCTGAACAAAAGGTCATTGATACCAGGCATCAATACCTTATTTTGCCGAAAAAAATGCCATTGTGTGATGGACATAATGAAAGCAAGATCTCTAGGCTCAATCTTCAAGGTTATTGCAGTAGAGCTGTTTATTTGATTTAGTTTTAAAATAGGTATAAATTGATAAATGAATTGATTTTTAATTTGATTGGAAGAGAAATTGATTTATAATCAGATTTACCAACCAATTTGATTCTACATTGATCTTGAAGGCAGACACTTATTCATTCATGAGCAATAGCTGGATGTCCAGTGGCTTGGGTTAGGGTAAAATCTCAAGAAGGCTTGCCTCTTGCCGAATTAACTTATCACCAAGAAGATGATGAAGATGATAAGCTTACATTGAACCAATCAACAGAAATCCTGTGGCATATTACACCTTTGAAGTAACTTGTTTAAATTAAGAGTCTTTAGGCTATCCTCAAACGCTCATTCCTGAGAGAACAACCAGTACACACAATTTACTGTAGCCAAGTCAATTACAGCACCTTTAGAATTAAAATGCATATTGTCTACAGAAAATGGTGGCACACTTTACACCATCAATTTAATATATATCTTCCAAATTAAACCAAAGAATTACAAAAACCCATCGGCTAACTTTGCACCATCAATGTATGCTGCAAATTAAACCTAAAGAATTACCAGGAACTATGGACTGTCTTTCAAGGAAAATCTATTATTCAAAATAAGGGCATCCATTGATTTTGTCTCAGGGCAAATTGAAACTGAGAAATTGGTTTTAAATGCCCTCTTTTCATTGTACTAGATATTTACTCCAAAAAGCAAATTGGATTTTGCAGATATTGATCAAGATTCTTTAAAAGTCAACAGGTCATACTGAGATTGTTGGTGATATCTGAATCAATCTATATTAATCCTGAAGAGAAATACATCAACTACTAAATTGGGCACTGCTTCATTGGGTAGTGCATATATTTTCAGCTTTTTATCCATAATAGGTTGAGAAAGAAAGAACTAGTGTTGGGGAAATCTTAGATACGTAACCTCCAATATTTAGTAAGATATGTAATGAACTTATAATCATTAGTTATCAATTTCTCAAAGCAATATGTCGTTTGTTTTATCCAGTGTATTTTGTGAGTCATATCTATTTAATATGTCAACTAATGAAGTTGAATAATATGCATCAAATCTAGGAGTTATATGGTGTACAGGAACATTGGAGGTATTGCAAGGTTCTCTCTGAATGGAGTAAATATGGTGACTCTTGAAAGAACCTTGTTTCCTATTTTTGATGTGATCACCATGGTAAATGTGCCGTATTGATTATTCATACCTACAACAAATGTATATTTTCACATTCCCATGTGATTTTTTAGGATTATGATCGGTCGTAAGCAATAGTTATTATGCACTGATACCAAACAATTATCAATGAAATGTGTGTTGTGATTGGCTAATTAAATCAAGCCTATTTTGTGTATTATGATTGGTTTTTACAGAAATGGCTAATAAATAAGAGACCAATGATTTTCTAAGCTGCAAGATGAAAAGGGACCATATATGTTGATCCCGGTTATTTATGGGATTTATTCATGTTGTGTCTAATTGCTTATCTGATATACTTGTTGTAGAAGTAGGACAGGAAGTCCGGTGGTGAATATTGATTCAGCGCTCTTGTGTCAACCTTTATAAGCATTTCAAGCACCTTCACATAAAAACATGAATTAAATTTGATCTCAAATCAGATACCGCATGATCACAATTCCAACAGCTGTTTATCAGCAACTTGTATGTTTGCACTGTGTCAGTTGTTGCTCTTTGGTCAAATCCCAAAACTCAGTAGTTGGCTCATATAAACCGTCCATATAATATGAAGCAAGAAGGTTTAATTTGTTCCTACAATTGCATTCCTGTTTTCTAGCTCAATTTAATTTCTCTTGGGCAAAGCCTGTCTGAAAAAAGAGGAGTTGTTTTCAACACCATGAATAGAGTTCAGTTCTGCCATGGCTTGAAGTAGAAATAGATAATACCATTCATTCATTCAGATGCCTGCTTTAAAAAGAAAAACACAGCACTATCCTTGTTACTGAACTATTAGATATGGATTAAAATTACATTGGACAAATTCATGATCATTCCGTAACTTAATTTCCAAGCATTTCAAGATTTTTGCATTAATTGAATAGCTAGGTGTACTAATGGCAGCTTGAATAATTTATGTCAAATTCCACCCATATCAAAATATTTAGATTTTCTGTCATCAGGAATTAATATTGCTTTCAACATAAATATTGAAAAAAATTGAAATTTATTTTGGTTTATCTTCAATCTATGATGTGATAAAATGTTTTACAAACAAACCCCAACCACTTTCCTGACATATAGCATCAATACTTAATCCTAACCTCCTACCTACCCCTTTTCGTTCTCAGCCCATCTCCTCGGAAATAAGGGTGTCAAAAATGTGTGATTTCCACAGGGGCTCAAACCATGGACCTCTCGCATCCCAATCCCATGTCCACCTACAGGATGAGTGAAATTAAAGTGTAATCAACGGAATGATTTTTTTACAGATAATCTGTTTCTGTTTATCAATTTTAATTATAATTGATAAATAGCAAATTTAATCAGCTTTCATGAGAATT